>JAQFXP010001734.1:0-17880 GCA_034693685.1 Belba bartosi
TAAGTAATTATTCATTAATTATTATTTTAATTACATTAATTATTATGTAATCAACAGTATTAATTAAAATAAATTAAATTTTTCATTAAAAATTGTCTTAATTATTGTTGCCTAGCAACGTGATTTCCCCCTTTTTTTGAATTTCCCGCCTAAAATTTTAAGCTCCGCCCACTTTCCCCCTGCCGTCCCCTGATTGGCTCCGCCCAGTGCTTTCCCCCTTTTACTGCCTTCCCCCTTGCTCTGATTGGCCTTCCCTATAAGTGTATCCCTCCTTCTGCCATGCAGATATAGAGTGAGATATAATAAATTTTATTTTAAAAATACATTTATTATAAATGTTTAAAAATAGAAAAGTTAAAATATAATTAGTAGATTGATAAAATAACTATTATTAATAATATTAATTTCAAAATAACTAACAATATTTTAAGTATTTTTAAACGTAACTAAATTTTAAATTAAAAAACTTTGTTATATTTTTATATCTGTAATAGATTATACTTTGAAATATTTACTAACTTAATATAAAATAAAATAAAATAAACAATAAATAATTAAACACCTGCAGTGATTAAGACATTTAAAAAGTATAATGTTTTACATTAACGTTAAAAATATTTAAATAACTGGTTTTATTCATCACATTTAACAACATTCAGTTATACTCCGGGAATACGGGATATGGTCTGCTTTACTTTATATGAGCAATGCAAGTGTATGCGGTGGAATACGGTAATAATTGCTCTAAAACAATTAAATATAATTGATTTTTAAAATTAAAGTAATCAATAAATATAAATATCAATATTATTATTATAACTTTTTTTAATTAATAAAAATTTAATTTTTCAATCAGTGCCTTTTTAATAAACAACCCAATATAATGAACAAATTACAAAAATTTATACAGTTCATTATATTGGCACTATACCAGAGAAACGCAACATCTCATAGTTCAAAAGAGTTGATTAACAATTTAACTGTTTGCTAAACATGCAAAAACAATATATCTGCATGGTCCAAAACTTGACCTTGAATGATCAAGCAGATATACTGTTTTTATATGTTTAACAAATGGTATAAAAGTTAACAAACATTTTGATTTCTTATCTTTTGCGTTTCGCTGCACTATAACGTATAGTACTAACGATAGTTACTGTATACGAGATGTAAATGCATTTAAAGCTTTTATTTGGTTTTAAAATCATTGAAAGAAAAACATTCATAAATAGCATTACATAAGCGGTTGACGTCATTAGAGTTTGTTTACTCTTTTAACACAAAATCTTCGAATGAATTAATGATTTGTTTTTTAAACCAATAATTCGTTTTAAAATTGTTTTTGTGTTTTAATTATTTAAATGTAATAATTGTTTTGATTTTAATATAAAATTGAGTGAATAGTGGATATGGAGTCGAATAACAATGAATTTGACGACAATATGAGTGATAATTACGAAGTGAATGGTTTGACAGTCCGAAGACGGGGATTGTCTCAACACATATTCCTCCAGTATATGCATACCTGTGTTCGGCGCAAGATATACGAGTCGGCCAGAGATGGAATGGCAGTCACTTTGTATGCATTACTCAATAATTTGTCTCAAACTGAGGCCAATCGCTATATCAACGAAACGGTGACCGACGGCCAGATCCGATGCACTCCTCTGATCATAGCGGCCAAGAATGGACACCAGAATGTGGTCAAAATGCTCTTGATGAAGTTTGCGCCCGACCTCGAGATCGAGGGATCCGCACAGTTTGACGGGTATTCATATCCATTCATTCATTCATTCGATTAATTGCTTTGATCTGAGTCTGAAAGTTGGGCTCAATTCTGACAAATATTACATTTAATTCAATTTTTCGTTAGATATCTGATTGAAGGCGCGACTGCTTTATGGTTAGACTCCGTTATGTGTTATGTGTTTACAGTTTATATAAATAATTTATGAATATATTCTATTATAACGTTATATTGAATTTGTTGACCTAAGGTCAGCGGCCGGGGGCGGACACCTGAATGTGGTGCGGACTCTGGTGGAGCACAGGGCGGATATAAACCACGCGACCAAAACGAATTCGACGCCTCTGAGGGCCGCCTGTTTTGATGGCCGACTCGATATAGTCAAGTATTTGGTGGACAACAGAGCGGACATAACAATGTCCAACAAATACAACAATACGTGTCTTATGATCGCCGCATATAAAGGTCACTTAGAGGTCGTGGAGTACTTGCTTGGGTTGGGCTCAGACCCGAACATCCGAGCACTGTGTGGGGCGACAGCACTGCACTTCGCTGCAGAAAACGGTCATTTGTCTATCATTAAGGCTCTTCTCTCCCACAACGGGATTATCATTAAGAACTCAATAGGAATGACGCCTCTAATGGCCGCCGCGTCCACTACCAGAGCTCATATCGTTGAGTATTTCATTTCTACTAACCTTTGCACTGAATTAGAAAGAGTGGAAGCGCTCGAACTGTTGGGCTCTTCATATGCCAACGACAAAGACACTTATGATTTAGAAAAAGCCTTTTATTACATGGAATGGGCGATGAGGTGTCGGTTCAGAGACACTCAAAACCCTTTACTGAAGAAGCCTTTGGCACCGATTGCCGCATATGATCATAGAGTCGAATGTCAGACCTTAGATGAATTGGTTTCGATTCAGTCGAACAGCTCTGCTCTTCATATGGAGGCTCTTGTGATTCGGGAACGCATATTAGGTCCGCACAACCCAGAAGTGCCGCATCCGGTCAGACATTTCATTTCTATTAATAAATACAATATTTTGTCACAAAATTGAAATCAAATTCAAATTTTGAGTTTTGCTAAGCAGTCGATCAATAGATTTATATATTAGTGAACGCATTCCGAACAAAATGTTGAGAATTGTAGTTAACTTTAAATCAATGCAATCATAACACAAATGCATTATATCATACAAACGATTGATTGCTCTTAAAGCTAGACTTTAAGGTTTTTAGGGTTTATTATATACAGTTATAATATATTATCCAAAATATTGACAAAATCTTATTGACAACTATTGATAAAAATTTAGGTCATTTTTAGAGGTGCTGTTTATGCCGACAGCGCTCGATTCGACCGATGCTTAGAGCTGTGGTTACACGCAATGCGGTTAAGGACTAACAATTTGGTATCGATTAAGAAAGACCTGTTGCGCTTCGCACAGGTATTCAGTCAAATCATAAACATTGGACACGAGTTGCCGATCGACTCATTGGCTGAAGTTATTGAGACTGCGATTAGAGAATTGAAAAGAAATAAACAAACGCTCGACCAGTGCTCGGATGAGTTGGTCAGAGAGGCCACTCAAGAAGAGCTCGACGATAATGTAAGCTTGAAATTGATTCAAGTTCAATTATTTTTGATGTAAATCTCAATTTGTTATTGCTTTGAATTAATTGTATTTTAATATCGATTGTTCGGTAGGTCCACACTATCCTCTATTTAATTGTCATCGTAACTAAGGTTTGGTTTTAATTCTAATTCTAATTAATATTTATTGAATTTTTATTTATTATTAGATTTTGAAGTTTAGGACTAAAGAAGAAGAGTTCAAATTATGTCAATTAATTTATAGCTTAAATAAACTCCAATTGCGAACCAAAGACGGCTCAACTGTTTTGCACTTAAGCATCAATGCGGACACACCTATTGATGACTTTTATACAAAAAACGTTTGCAAGTATGCGATCTATACATATACTATATATACAGTCAAAGTCCATTTTTATCAACTAAGTCGGACAGAAAAAATGGCGAATAAAAGTGGAATTATTTAACATTGTTTCCATATAATGGTATAATTGGTTTAGAATATATGCGACAAAAATGAAAATGTGATAAAAATGGAAGGGATAGAAATGGACTTTAACTGTATATACTCAAACACAGTGTTTAGTTTTAAAACAATGTTCTAACCGATACCTGCCCATCTGCCCTCGTTCTGTGCCCTGTGCTCTGTGCGCTTTACCCCAGGTTCCCGTGTGCGAACACCGCCAAACTGCTGATCCAATGCGGGGCCGACGTGAACGCGATCGACGAGCACCGGAACAGTCCGCTGCATATAATAGTGGCCTACCAGAAGCCAATCAGTGACTTCCTGACCCTTCATGCCATTACGACATGTCTGATCGAATCGGGCGCTCATATGGATGCGGTCAACGATAAGGGGGAGACTCCTCTCGATTCGGCCACTACTGGTGTGGCCGAGATATTACTCAAAACCCAAATGAAGATAAATCTGAAGTGTCTGTCGGCTAAGGCTATAAACAAATATAAACTCAATTACGACGGACTCTTCCCTCAGCCAATCATTCAGTTCATTGACATTCACGGCGTTTCGCACAGATGTCGAACACAAAACTAGTTTTGCATTGATTTTGAATAAAAATGTTAATTATTTTATTTATTAATAAATTGTAAATCAATTTACTATTACAGTAATGTATGAAAACTTCAAATCTTAATAACAATAAATTTTTTCCATTTAATCAAAACTTATTTAAGAATTTTTAATCAATTGAAATACTTTAATAAATTGATAGAAAGCAAAAGATTAGAATTTTTATTGAGTTTTAAATACTCTTTATATTCAGAACTTAATGTCTGCAAATGAAGTAATTGTTGGAATGTCCGCCACGTCAGAGCTCGCTCTATTGGTGCGATTAATCCGAACGGTTTTGAGTCCGACAGTTGTGGCCGCTTTTGCTTCTTTGTCGCTATTGGTGATGAACAAGAGGTCGCGTCCGTCGAGTTTGATCTTTTCGGCAATCAATCGATAACTCTTTGGATCGGTTTTGTCACCAACTGTGCCGTCGAAGAACTGGTCGATCAATGAGTAAATGTTTCCGTGATTTGTAGTGACAAATGCGAGCCATTGGGAACAGACCATCGCTGAAGAAAATGTGTATAATTTGATTCTATACTTAGTTTTCCAGACGTGTAGAGCATAGGACACGTCGTCGTATACGTGGTATTTGAAGAGTCCCTTCTCGTAGGCCCAGAGCCAACACAAGAGTATCATTTGTTTGAGCGCTGATTCATCAGATTTTCCACTCAATAGCGAGAGAATGCAGTCGTGCACTGACTTTACTATTTGCACTTTACCTTCGGTGGCAATAGTAGGCACTCCTCGAATCTTATTGTCTTTCTGTGTCTGTCGGAGCCTTTGGATCACTTCTTTCGTTTCCCGAGTCTCATACGTCTCCTCAAGAAATTGAATCAAATTTTTTTTGACTAAAGGAAACAAATTGTTTCGAACGAAATTGTGGTCAGTGGTTGTGCCCTCGACATCCATTAAGATTCCCTTTGGTTTTGCAAACTTTTTCGACATTCTCTCAAGTTATTCAATATTCAATATTATTATAACTGTCACTAAATTTGAACAAAAAATTTAATTCTTTTATTGCCTGAGCGAGTCGTTTATCAAAATGTTTTTTAAAAATTATTTGTAAGTTTAAACTGAACGTGTCAATTAATCAATTTAAGTTTTTTGTTTGTATTAATTGTATGAAAAGATACTTTCTGGTTACAATAAATGCATTTCTGTCAATAGTATACTCATTAGTGGCTAAAAGTAATGTTTTCAATAAAAAACTCGCGAGTTTTGATTCGCCCAGCTTAGCTATTTGGTACTTAAAATCTCATTCTTAGCATCAGCCAACGATTGGGAAAGAGATTAATATGAGAGAGCTCTCACTGGTATCTTTGGTCATATGACTTCTCTCACTGGTATTTAAAGTCATATGACATGTTGTGTGTGTGATACCATTCTCTGATTATTTTCTTATTACGTTTTGAATCATTTTGCTTATTGAAATAATAAGGAAAAGTGGAAACACAGCTCATTTTTGACTCTAACGTTAATCTCTCGCTGAAACGTTACCTGCTTAGCATGTATGTTTATAATTAGACCTGTTAAAAACGGTGTATCTGCAGTGTTCTAAAATTTTATCTGAATACTGTATATGTGTTTTTAAGCGTTTTTGGAAAAATCTCCTCCCTGATACCCCCGGATCAGCTGATCTTCTCGATCCCTGGAATTAAGACACATTTGTTTAGCCATAACTCCCAAAACAGTTCCGATCGGTAAAAATTTCTTTCATATTCAGAATCAGCGTCAAAAACTACATGGGTGATCAAATTTTCATTTAAATATCTAAAGGTGCAAGCAAAGTTGATTTATACTAAATTATTTGTTTTATTATTAAACGAATTTATTTTTAATATAAAGTTTGAAACAAAATCAAAATTTCAGTTCTTATTCATTGTTTTTATTGTTCGCTGTATTCGATTGAATCGATGTATTATTTTGCGAAGAATTTTCATTCAATTGATTGCCAGAAGATCCGGAAGAAGAAGAAGAATTCGTTTGATTTACTTTTTGTATATCGTTTGGCAAAACTTGTTCTAATACTTCTTCCGGTGATTTTTGTTGTACTTCTTGTGTCACTGGAACCACTGGAACCACTGGAACCACTGGAACCACTGGAACCACTGGAATCACTGGAACCTCTGAAGCTACTGGAACCACTGGAACCACTGGAACCTCTGAAGCTACTGGAACCACTGGAACCACTGGGACCTCTGAAGCTACTGGAACCACTGGAACCACTGGGACCTCTGAAGCTACTGGAACCACTGGAACCACCGGAACCTCTGAAGCTACTGGAACCACTGGATCTGGTGCTGCACTCGACTGAGTGGTTTGCGCTGAATCATTCAAATCATTTTGTTTTTGTTCCAACACTTCCGAAGACCTCGTGGTTAAGACCTCAGTTCCATCGTCTGAGTCAATGGTTTGAATCGAATCCAACGATTGAGTCCTTTTGATCGGTTCTCTGATCTGATGTAAGATATCTCTCAAAATAAGCTCATTATTGTTGTGGACCTGATTTGGCGCTATTTGTCCTGAATTCGTATCGTCTCTAATGTCTCTCAATATAAAGATCACTTCATCGACAAAATTCAAAGATCTTTCGATTGAATGAAGCGCCGATTCCTCCGATTCTGTCGGAACTCTTCCATTCAAAGTGTGTCTCATATTTCTTTGAACCATGACTAGTCGTCTTCTTTCGACACTGAGTCTGGTCTCCAGGCCTTGGAGTCGATTATTGACAACAATTAGTATTAATTGAGAGGCAGTCTGTTGGGAGTCCATGACTGGCATTAGTTGGAACTCATTTACAGACAATATGTCGTAAATTATGTTTTGGAACTCTTGACGACAAACAGGACATCGATTGGTCTGACGGGAAGACTGAAGAAGACATTGATAACAGAACTCATGTAAACATCTGTCCGCTAGAGCCCGGTTTGTAATCTGATTTTGACAAACGGGACATATATTTGAGCCGTTCTGTCGATTCTGTCCGCTCTGACCATTACTTCCCATAATATCAATAAATTAGTGTAAACTTCAAAGAAAATCCAATTTTATATTTAATATTTTAGAGCTTTTCAAACGATTTAAATCTTAATAATTGTAAATTAATAGAGAATTAATTATTTATTTTGAATTAATAACTTTTTAATTTAATTCAATCGCTTTAATTTAAACAAGAAATAGTTTTAAAAATAAACATTTATTCGCGCGTTAGATCATATTTAAGGTTAAGACAATTATTGTTTAATTAAAACAAAATATTGAAAATTTTAGAAACACTTGATTAGAATCTTTACTTTAGATTTTTGTCAATTTTAGATAAACTATTTATAAACTATTATCTATTATTAGAATCTTCAGATATTTCTAAATTATTTAAATTAATTAAACGAAAAGTTAATTAAAAATTATCTTAAAATTTAGTTAAAGTTAATTTTGAAAAGACTTCACTTATAATGACATCAATTGAAGAGGAAAAGGAAAAGAAAGAAAAAGAAACCGAAAAAAGACTTAAGAAAGACTCGGAGGAAGCGATGGGCGAGGCTTTGGATTTTTTGTGGTCTTTAAACGGAAAGTTTAATTGGATTTCTCAAAAACAACTCTTTTGTCCGCAATATATAACTGAAAATGATTTGAAAGAAATGGAAAGTCTGTTAACAAAACTCGAATCGAAACGCAATCCTTTAGACGAATGTCGACTAAAACTAGTTTCAGAACCGAATCAAAGTCTATACAAAACAACAATTTATAGAATCGACCAAATTTTGGAACGAATCGAACAATTGAAAGATGTTATCAGAAAATTGGTCAATAGATTGAAGACTAGCTGCGAAACCAATACAAACTAAATATAATTCTAAATTAAAAACTTTTTTATATGAAAATAGTTTTACAATTTCATAATTTCAAACCTAATCTAAATTAAAAACAGTTTTATGGGTTATTGAGTTTACTTTATTATCTATTTGCAAATAAATTGTAATTTTTATTATTTTTTTAAACGAAAGATTAATTTTGCTTGGTGATTAATTTTGATGATTGCCGAAACTTGCTTAAACTTATGCAATAATAGTGTTTTGGAAGAGAAGGGCATCGAAAGCAAAGATTAATTATAATTATTAGAGTGAAACTGATAGTTATTTTTGTAGAACAGTATTGATATGATATGTGTCTGATCTTCAAAACCGAGTAACACAATGAACACAAATTGCAATAATATTAGATTAATAATTAATAAACGCCACAAACTCGACAGTATCTATGGTTACCTCTCCTATAAATACTGTATATATAACGTATATAAGCATTTGATGCTTAGATTCCAACTAATGAATAAAGTTAAGCATCAATTTGTAGAGTAAGTCAATCGCAAAAACTATCCTTTCGTCGAATGTTATGCTTCGGATTCACTCAAAGCTAATCATTTGAACCGAAAACACAAATTGACGCGAATTCTGATCTTGATTTAAGAATCTGCTTAAAAAAGATTTAGAATTCCGTAAAGATGCCGGTTTCCAACAAGGAAAAATGCATTTGTCAAATTTGCATTTGCGGGTAAGAATTATTAATATTAATATGTTCACTCTTACAAATCTTTAAGATGCTTAAATATGCTTAAATATGCTTACTAGATGTTTGAAATGTTTTGAAATAATTTGAATGCTTATTTAAAAATTGAATATTTTAAACTTGCTTAGAAAGCTAAAATTTATAGTATTTTTATAATAAGAATTAAATTTTAAAATTGAAATTATTTTAAAAATTAAGTTATAAAGCATTAAATAATGAAAATTTCAATAATCAATAATTATTTAGAGTTATAATTGGTAATAATTTCTATTTTGAATGTATTTTTAAATACAATTCTATTTACTAATTATTAATTGAGATACTATGCAATAGTTAAATGTTTAATCAGTAAACAGAGAATCACGTAAATGCCATCAGCTTTTTATACCCTTTACTCCAAATGTATGTTAGAGTATATCGAGATTATACCAATTGATGACTATTTGAGTAAATGTTTGACACGAATTGAGATTAAAAGAGAAAAACTGAGACAATTAGGAAATATGAAAATTAAAAACTTGTAAAAAGTGTTTCAGTGAAAGCTATGTTTTTATATCAAGCATAAAGAATATAAATTAGGAAGCTAAATTTGAATAAAATGTAGAGCAAATGGCAATTATTTCGAATACATTTATATCAAATTCGTCCTTCTCTTGACCAGCGATGCATACAATGTAAGGCAAAGGCAATGAAATAATTAGTTTAGCATTGGTTAGAGACTACAGAATATATCAGTGCTTCCATATTCTGATAGTTACAAGTATTTAGTAAATGTTAGGATATTTAGGGTAAAG
The DNA here is from genome assembly GCA_034693685.1 of Belba bartosi. Classification (NCBI taxonomy): domain Eukaryota; kingdom Metazoa; phylum Arthropoda; class Arachnida; order Sarcoptiformes; family Damaeidae; genus Belba; species Belba bartosi. Next base: position 9,780 of record JAQFXP010001734.1, read on the forward strand.
AGTGTTATTATATTCCTCGAGGAATATCCAGCTCTTCCGCATTATAGGCGTAACTTCAAACAGAATTAAGCGATTTTTGTATTGTTTTGTATAGTATTGTAATATTTGCGCACAATTACTGCGACACTAATTATTCGCTATTCGAATGAACAAAAATTTATTTTATGAAACAATTGTTGTATATATTTGTCCGATATTTGATAGCTTAGCAACATTTAAGGCACGACTGACTTTTAATAACAATTTACGATTAAAAGAGAAAACTCTGGCTCAGACTCAATGAATTGTCCACAAAAACAAAGTTTAATTAATAGATAGCAGAGAAAGAGAGTTCAATAGTCATGAATTGCAATTCGTAATTGAATTTAGGTTTTTGTATCGATATTCGATACTCTATTAAAAAACAACAATTTGCAACAAATTATAAGTTAATCAGAAATTGATTTGATTTGTCCGAATCGAATTGAAACCCATATAATGAGGTGCCGGGGCTTTCCTTCTTCTTGGCAGCTCTTCCTCCTATTGCACGATCCGAACCAATTCAAGACAATCAATACATTGGAGACAATCATTGAAGAGCCAAATGAGGTTAACTTGATGGGTTCACAAAGTATAAGGTATTTTAAATTTCCATTCGTTCCACACCTGACACACGTCCTCCGGGAAGGGATGCACTAAACCTCTAGACCTCTGATTAAACTTGTGTTAACTGTCGCCACAAATACTCGATTCATACAGTTTTGGTAACTTTGGTTACAAAAAACTTTTCGCTTAAATAACTTTTTTATTATTATTAACGAATGTTTTTCTAAATGAATTTTTTTCAATTCAACTGAAAGTGATGTAAAGTAATGATAAAAAACTATTTCAATATTTAATGAATTGCTTTTTGAAGTAAAAATTCAATAAGTGTTTGGAAAGCAGAGCATAACAGTTGAAAAAAAGAGTGAAAAACAAATATAAGTTTTAAATACATTTTCATTAGTTTTATATTTTTAGAGATAATGTAAATTTAAAAACTATTGATAATTTGAAAACTTTTTTCTATTACTTATGCGACTATAAAGAGAACATCGATGCGAATCATTAAGAAGTTGTGAAGTGAATGAAAGTCATTCGAAATCTGAAAATAAATCTTTGACTGAAAGCAAATCTGTGGTAAAGGAGAGAACATCTGAAGAAAAACATATATCTTTGGAACAGAAAGAGAAATCTCGGAAACAATGGGAGACATCGCCGGATCAGATGAAAGAAATATCTCGTTCTTTGTCTCAAATAAATGGAACGAATTTAGAGAAAAGAGATTCGGAATTAGTTCGAAGTAAGCGATTGGCGAACGAAAAGTTGACCGAAAGTCAAGTAAACCGATCGACACTTCCGCCGATCAACACATTTAGTGACAGCGATTCGGGTAAAGAACAGTTGAATTCTTGTATTTGTGACGCAATGTATAAATCAAACACTGATTTACGAACTTTGGATAATTTGACCGAAACTAACCAATGGATAGTGAGCCGTCCGATACGGAATAGGCCTAAAGACAATCTACATCTCTTGGAGGGACCGATGGAATCGGAGACCACTTTTAAAACAACGTATGAATCGACTGCCAAACAAATCAACGATAACTTCTCGAGTAATGTCGCGATAGTTATGCCGTCGACTAAAGTAAGTTCAGACGAAAGCCATTTACAAGAATCGAAACAATCGAATGTCAATCAGTTATATGCCGTCAAAGCGAGCAAAAAGCGAGTGAAGCAAAGGCCGAGCACTAGCCTGAAGGCCGGTGGAGACGGAGACTTCAATACTATTAATAAGGAATGCTATAAAAACTTTGTTATAATCGATGATAACTCGAGAGTAGGAAAAGTAAAGAGTGGTGCGAATGGAAAGAAGTCGAGTGTTTGCTGTTCATCGGTCGCTAACATTAAACTACCAAAAGTCGACTCAAATAATAGAGAAGACAAACAAACCAAACGACGATTGAGTAGAGAAGAAAAATCCACACAAATTGAACTAATGAATAGATCGATGCAAAGCCTAACCACTGATGACAAACTCGATTCAACTCAGTTGACCCAAAGAACTCATACCAATAGTCGGTTTATTGAGAGTTCTTCGCAAACCAATAACGGAATCATTCAAAACAATTCGATTCAAAGCGATACTAAAGTTAAGACAAAAGAGCAAAAGAGTGTTCACCACAAGAGAGACGATTCAGAACAGAGAATCACAATTGAATCTCAAGAAGCGGCCAATAGTTGGACCGTTGAGTCCCTCGAAGATCACAAGCGAATCGTCACCAGAGATGTCGACAATATAAAGGAATTGGGATTATTGGACGAACCAAACGAACAGATAATACATGAAATCCAAACAACTCAGACAATGCAGTCAATGCAGTCAATGCAGTCAATGCAGTCAATGCAGTCAATGCCGGAAAAAGACAAACCAATCAAAGCTATTCATATGAAAGAGAATGAATTGGATTCAGAGAAGAGCAACGGATCGAATAGAGTGAGGATTGAGAGCAAACATTACGTTCAGTCACAGAGAAGACAGAAAAAGCATAAGAATGAGAGTTCAATGCGTCTGTTCTCTGGAGACATGGACTTCAAAACCACAACCAATACCTGTTTCGCAGATAAGTCTCCGAACAGAGCAGACGGTGAGTCAAAACGGCCGGTAAGAGAGCACACGGCAGGCAAGAAAAGTCGTAAAAATGGTCGAAAAGGCAATCTATTCCGCACTTCAACCGAAGCCGAGTTTAATGAGCCGTACGGAGAGAAGACGGATACGACATATCATCAGCAATACTCGGATCGGCTCTACTGCCCAGTCCTGGACCTCATGCCAGGCCGCAGATCCGACTTTATATATAGGGGTGAGGCCTCTGGCCATAAGTTCTTTTTGCCGGCAGTCAAATACTGAATAGACTCTAAAATTTCAATTAATTTATTTGAATTTTTTTAATTTAAAAAATCGTACAAAATATTTAAATCATTTTAAGCGTAAATTTCTTATAATTAAAATGTCTTTTAAGTAATTAATGATATTTACAATCAAAACAATGAATATTAAACAATGAATTACACGATTATTATATAATTTAAACAACATTTGCTAAAAATCTCTAATCACTATCAGAACCGATTTGTTTTCGTTTTTTCCGAGAATTCGCCTGTTTTTGCTGTTTTACTAAAGGAATTTCGTCCTTAAAGTAGTCAAAAATTAATTTAATTAATTAAATACTTAAATATATATATATTAATACAAATAATTGTTGTCAAAACTCACTTCTGATGAATCGCTTTCGGCATTCGAGTCATTGTTAGCGTTCAAAACATTAGAGAACTTTGTCTTCGCTTTTGTATTCTTAGCGCCGCGTTTTGGCGTCGGCTTTGTCTCCAACTCTTCAGCCAATGCCAGTAAATCACTATATCTGTTGTCAAACAATAAAATCGATTTAATTATAGATTTAAATAGAAATCGAGTCAACCCTTACTTTGTTTTTTGAGAGTCGGACGCATTTGACTGCAACTGAACTAAAGCCGTTTGCATTGTCTCACTATTGAAGACTATATAAACAAAACATAAATAAAACTAAAATCAATCGAATCTATAAAATCGCATACAATTCAGATTTTTGTTCCGTTGTCTCAAACTATCCAAATGCGCCAGAATTTGCTCCACATTTGAGCTGATCTGAGCCTTATTGTTGGTATTCCTATTGTTGGTTATAGGAGTAATAATATAGAAAATTATTATTTGTATTATTATTATATTAACAATTAAACTAAAGTCAATTAAACCATACCTTTTGGTGCGTTTCGCCGGAGAACTAACTTTTAAAGTCAAATAAGAACCGATTAATTCGGATAACTTTTCGGAATAGTTTTGCGACCAATAGTTTAGAACAGAAACAACAAAATAATCGTTATTTTTAAATTCGCGACTCATTATGTGTTTAATTAAGTTAGAAGTCGGAGATTCTCGCTGTAAGTACAGCATCATATTGGTCAGGGCTTCGGCATGAGCTGCACGGGTATCAACACAAATGGTTAGTTATGCCAGAAATAAACTTTGTGTCAAATACTCACAATTGTATTCTAGTTTAGGCAAAATAGGAATAATTTGCTCAATTGGTATGTCGTGGGCTGTTATGAGTTGCCATAAGTAATACTGTTCTATAGTCTCCCACTCGAGACTGGCGTCTGAAACAAGAATTGATTAATTAATTGATTGATTGATTGATTGAAAGGTATTATTAAATAACAAATATTTCGAAATAGTCTTCAGATATAGAGAAAAGGCATTGAATTCGAATTTCAAAGACTCACTCAATAGCGACAAAAGCGAGTCTTTTCTAAACATTTTAAGCGAAGAGTTCATGATATGACTGATTAAGTCTTGCAATTGTGTGGAATCAATGCAAGAGACGATTAGATTGAAAAGATCTGAGTTTCCAATCGCTATATTAGAGAATTGTGTGTAAATATCAGGGATCAGATAACAGAACATATTCACGTCATCGCTTTGGCACGACCTGAGGTCACTCAACAGACAACCCGTCAGATCCTTCCCCAAAGTTCTGACGTATTCGCGATAAGAAGACATTCGATTGTCGGTTGATTTGCTGGCCTTCAGGTAGTATATCATTGAATAACCGATTCGTGAATTGTTTGCTCCCATTTCGGCCAAGAGATTCAATAGCGGCACCCGATTCGGGTCCTCTTCCGCCGTTTGGCACAAGTTTCTGAACATCACAAACAGAGGAGTGCCGATTGAGTCCTCCAGTTCCTCCTCATCCACACAACTACTAGTGCTGGGAAACACTTTCTTCGAGAGGTCGTCCTCTAAAATGCATAACAATATAATCGTTAAGTTTGAAGCCATGTCCTGATCGTTGTCCTCGTCCTGCATCACCAGTTGGACCAACTTCTCCATCGATTCACAACGCGTTTCGTTGTCTCTAAACAATCCAAACAAACATTACAACAAAACCACAAAACCCCAAACGCCCGGTTAGGGACAGGCACTTACTTGTCTTCATAGAGCCTCGTCAGACAGGAACGCATTTCTTCGCTATTTATTTGTTCGATTTGTGCGATTAAATCGCTTTTCGAGAGAGCGCTCGAACTGTTGGCGACTGAGTTGCTCTCCTTTACCACTTTTGGCGCCTTTTTCCCATTTTTCGTTTCATTAGTCTCTTTAGTCTCCTTTTTACTCCTCTTTGATTTCTTAGCAACCGGTTCCTCCTCTTCATCACTAAATTTGGCCAAATTTTGATTGAGAGCTGAGTTGTGGTTCAGACTCGACGACTCGTCGCTAATCATCGCGTATTGATCTCTACTGTTATTAATGTCTAAAATTCCTGATAAAGGAATTCCGTCCCCAGACGTACAAAACTCGGGAAACGTTTCCCTAACCATAGACCGGAGCTCTCGATCCAATTTATTGCTATCGAATAGAGGGGACAAAGACCTGTATATTGAAAAGACAACAATTAAATCAAATAAAAGTTTTTGAATTAAAAGTCAAATCAATTACTGAAGAACTCGTTTGTCTAGAATTTGCTGAAGAGATGTTTTGATCCCCTGTTTGACTAGTGATGCGACCGATGGGTAAAAGTTATGAGCGATCTATACAACAAACAAATTCATCGATTCATTAGTTCATTCAAATTGCTTGAATTGTTTTAATTGTTTTAATCGAATGAATGACTGAATGCCTACTCTGCACAGAAAGTCGAGTAGAGTGGCGGTGATGGCCGGGTGTGAGCGAATGGAGTGGTACATCACCAGAATGGCCGGTTCGATGTTCATTATGTTGTCGCGTTCGGCGTCGTAGAAGAGCCAGTCGTAGAACAGCGAGAGTTTGGCATTACTTGCGGCCACATTGGAGGTGCAGGTCGTCAACAGCCACCCAATGACAGCCCAACGCGGAATGATGTCCGAACAGAGCAACTCATTCGACGGATGGATTACTCCGCATATGAACCGAATCACATCACACCTAAGGGTTTGGCTCTCAGGAGTCGAGAGGTACTGGCGCTGAAACCAGTCCTGATATCGCTTTTGTTGTCCGAACTTTACAGAAGAGGTCAAAAAACATATTTTTCGCTCCATATCGGGCGTTAGCCTCGATTGAAAAAATCTTCGGGAAGTCCGGGTTTTCATTAACTGTTGAATTCCAGTGAAGTTCTGCGCAAAAGAGGTTGGGTTTGCAAACAAATCTCTCCATATTTTGTCAAATTCTGGAATTCGGGCCACGTTTTGCAAAAGTCTCACTAAATCTCTTCCAATTGGTATACAATCGACAAATCTTTCCCTAAGAAGTGAAGCACAAAAGTCGACCTCTTTTTGCCTGAGTTTTACCAAAAGAGGATTCGAGTGATCGCCGATTAGTCGCAAATAAGTGTAAACAACAGATGCGACCAAAATAGGCATCGATTCTAACCACAACCGGTTGTCGACATAGATGTCAAGCATTGTCTCGCATAACCATATATTCTTCGGCGATATATCGCCACCAGATATCTGACGCAACAAATTGAAACACAAACCATCCGTTCCTGTTATCGAGTTCTTTATCATTTCCCTCAACATCCAAATCAACTAAAAACACATTTAAAGCAATAATTAAAACAATTATTACATCAATAGTCAGACAATTGTCTCACTTGAGATCGGGAGCAGTCGTGAAGTTTCAAATACTTTTCCAAAACTATTTGGTTTAAGACTGTAATCACGTGAGTCATCCCATCTCTGGTCACATATGTCAGGTCTCTGTAGAGCTAATCAATAGAATTAAGGGTTTGTTAGTCTTGTATTCAGTGGAAGCACCGGTAGATCCGACGCTTCCACTACAATAGTAACTGATAAGCAATAAATGATTAATGTCTTACTCGTTGAGAATTGGAGGGATCGGTAAGTATTGAGACGACAATCCCAACGCTTACCTCTTCATGACTTATCGCACTCTTTATTGCCTTAAATACAAATCAAATACAAGAGTTATGAATGGATTGAATCAATTGAATGGATTGAATGCATTGACTGAACAGAGGCTTACAGTGGATGCGAGCTCTTCGTGACCTTCTTTCTCGGATTTACCGCTAATTAAGTTTTGGACGAATAGTAAACATCTCTCGTATTTCTGAGGATTTAAAAAACAAAATCAAAATTAGTCGACATTTAAGTTAAAAAGAGTCGAAAACTAATTAAATAAATAAATTAAAAGTTTTATAAATGAATTTAAAATTAATCGAATGACAAGTATTGCCATCTATTGCGAGCAATCATTGCATTAATGGATGCCTTTGTTTAGAATTGGATTTATGGCTAATATTTAAATAAAAATTAATTTCAATCGATTCGAGACCTCTTCGATGTCGTCTTTGGCATCGATAGGACTGAAGACGAATAGCTTATTGATTAGGGCTTTGGATGTGTCCATAGTGTGGCTGTGGAGAGCATTAGATGTGTTTGAAGTGGCAGTCAGTGCTCGAAAGCATCGTTTGATTCTCTCATTCTCTCACTTGAAGTGAGAATTCAGTTCTCATTCGAACACAACTCAAAAGTGCAGACATTTCAGGCATTCGCTCAAACACTCCATACACTACACCATATAATACCTTACACTACACTCCAACTACACTCCACTCTATTCCACTCCATTCCTCTCCACACACACCACATACTGTATTATGCAGTACTCATTACTTCATTTACTGCATACACTGCTGACTCCTGGCGGCAGACACAACAACCACACATAATAAATAATAATAATATCATACAATATGTAATAGAATACAAACTTTGTATATTTTGTGCGTTAGAAAATGAATGGAATACTTTCTCTATACGTTTAGCATTGATAAAGGCTCTACAGGTGATGTCAGAGCTTACTCAAATAGTGCTTAAAGTATGTGTATATATATATATAGATAAAGTATTCCACTCTTTTACTAACACACCAAAAATAATAGAGTGCGTCAAAGCCTAAACTCTAGACTCTAGAGTAGTGGCTGCCAGATTTCAAAATTGCCGCGTAAAACTTAATTATACTTTATGAATTGATCATTTCATCATGTTAA
>JAQFXP010001735.1:0-17880 GCA_034693685.1 Belba bartosi
TTAACCATATTATTCTCATCCGTATAATAGAAAGCCATTAACGCCTCCTGTGTTTTGGTCACTGAAAGCATTTTATCGATATCGGCGCTACTGCCGCCCCCTCTCGTGCCCTCCCGTTCCCCAAACTCGCGGTACTTCTCGAGACACTCTCTCTCCCAATCGAGTGCTTTATTCGCGATTTCAATCGCATTCGAATGATCCATATCTTCCAATCGCTTCAATGCATTCAACACTCCCTCACCCGAGCTCTGGTCCATCATATCGGGTGCGGACGCCTGACGGGCGCCACCGCTCAGTCCGTCGCCGACGAGTGAATTCAACTCTTCATTGGATTTGTTTTTGAGATCAAAACTGAAACCGAAATTCATTCGAGAGATGAGCCGCTCGGGTGGCTTCACTCGGGGCACCATTTCTATCATAGAGCGGCGCCGGTCTATAGGCCAGTCGGCCGACCACTTCTGGTTGTACTCATGAGTGCCGGCGTATGACTTGCGCTGATTGGCGACACCCGACTGCTGTTGCAACTCATTCAGGCGTTGGCGGGCCTTAGAGGCTAACGCCTGTCCAGCGCTGGCACCGGCTATGGGGTCGGCGAAGACAACCGACTTTCGAGGAGTGCCGGCACTAAAACTGTGCGATTTGTCGACCAATTTTCGGGTGCGTTCGGGTAGAGCTGGCGCTGCATTAGTTGCACTAATATTGAGTTTACGTTTGGGTAACTTAATAGTCGAGACTTTACGTGCGGTCGGAGTGTTGAGAGTGTTGTGACTGTTGTGAGTGTTTTGTTGGTATACTTGTGGACAGTCTTCGCGCGAGTAATCGAATTCAGTCACTGCTAACTGACAGCTAAACTTCGCTGAATATAAATGTCGTTTCGATTCCATTTTGACTAATATTGAGCGCAAAAAGTTCAGTACATTATAGAGAGAGCTCTTCAGCTCCTGTTTGATGGCCGGCACCTGTTGCCACACTTTGCAGAACAGAACTATCGTTATGTCAATCGGCAGTAGGTATGGTATGGTTAGGAACGAGAGTAGTTTCATCGGCCGGTGCCGGAACAGCCAGTTTATGACTCCTTTGTTCACCTGATCGCACGCCTCCTGAATAGCTGTTCGGATTTGAGATAAATTTTAATTTAAAATTAGTTTTATTTATATTTGATATTATTTTAATTCATTTTTAATCAATTTATTTAATCAAATCTAAGACTTCTCGACAGTAACCCAAAAAAATAATTGATATTTAGTTAATAAAAGTTCAATATTTAACCAAAAATAGTTAAACTATCGATAAATTTATTTAATTTAAATATATTTTTTGATTTATTTTCTTTTTTTTGTCAGTAAATTGAAAAAATAAATTTGAATTAAAAACAAATAAATATTTCAAATAAATTGATCCAAACCTTGCACTACAGCGTCGGGAAGTGAATCCAAGACTGCGATCTGACGTCTGTACTGACAGTCCGTACAATTGGTACAATTGATGGCCGAATGATGTTGTTCTTCGTCCGATTGACACGAGTTATCATAACCGGAATCATTGGCCGAGTAGTCCGAGTCTGCTTCAACGTCGACGTCGTCGTCATCTTCGCCTAATGTAAAGCTCGACTGAATGGCCAGACATCGGGTGCACGCGATCTTGTCTATGGGTAACAAACAACAAACAAAATATTAAATAAAATTTTTAAATATTAATTGAGTCAACATTTTTGAACTTAAACTAATTTAACAACAAATCAATTGATTAAAAAGTCCCGAAAATAATAATTACTAAACATTCGACTAATCGACAAAACCTTGAATTATAAAAACCTTAAATTCTAGTCTATATCCGACACTATAAGTGAAATATACTAAAAAACATTCAAAATTTCATAATATATTTGAACTTGGTTCACAATAAGCGGATATTTACAATAAAAGGTTTAACACTAAGCGGAATAAACTGTAATTTTCCAAAAAGTTATAAAAACTAATTAAATAATAAAATATAAACCAAATGAATAATAAGTAAATCAACGCACTATTCCTTTGCAGATACCGAAGCGCGTCGTCGAACCCTTGCTGACACATCTGAGACAACACTTCCGGGTGGGCCGGGAATAGAATTCTGGTCAACCGGTATAAATTCGACGGCGAGATAGCCATTGATGTGTTGACTATATTGACCTGAAGTAGATTATAGGTGTCGTCCTGTGGACAGATGTCCGACTCCCCCGAAAACGGAGAGACAGTCACTGTATTGCCGTCGACTATCGGTAAATTGTCGGAAAAGCCGCCGTCCATATAGGCTATGCCGTGGAATTTGGGCGGTATTACACCCGACCAGAACGGGATGAAACACGAACAGAGCATTGCCTAAAGGGTAGGGTTTAGATAATTATTAGTTTTGGTTTTGTTTTTAGCTTTTATTTGATTTTTAATTATTTTTTGTTTTATTGTTTTTTATTTGAAAATTGATTTTAGTTTTGATTGAAATGTTTTTTGCGTATTCGCTATGTTTTCTGTATTTTTTTTAATAATTGTTTTTTTTGATAATTATAGCATTTTTTGGGAATTTTTTATTTGATTGATATGTTTGTGAAAATTGAATTACGGTAATTAATTTTTTATTATAATTTTCAAGAATTTCGACTCGAAATATATTTTTCTAAAGAATTTATTCATATTTTTTGCCAGAAATACAACAAAAAAATGAATAAATTATTAAAAATATCAAAATCTATGTCAGAAAACATTATAAAAAAATAATCCAAATATTTATATAAGAATTAATTGACATAATTCATACAAAACGAATGTCCAGATTAACTACAGATTTGATTTTGAAATTTTGATTTAACGCCAAAATAAATATTTAAATGTTTTGTAAATTAGAATAAATTTGATTTAACATCAATTTTGCTGAATATGATATTCGGGAATATCTAATCAGAAAATACTACAGAAGTCCTAGTTTTCCAAAGCCTTGAAATCAAAACTTATTTTTTTATCACTTGTTATCAATAAAAAAAAGTAAAAAACTACTTAAAACAAATAATTAATACAAAACTAAAGGCCAGTATAAAAATTGCAAACATGGGAATGCCTACAAATGCCTTCCAAATTAAGAGTCAACTCAAAGACAATTAAAATAATTATTCAATTAAACAAATCCTAAATTAAATACAAATTCAAAAACTATTCAAATAATTAGTAATTAAAAAAAACAAATGAAAAAAATAGATAAATTAATTTTAAAAAATGAGCAACCTAATTCGAAAATTAAAAGATTTAAGTTAATAAAATTAGAACACAATTCAAACCATAATAGAAAAACACATTTCAATCAAACAAAACAAATCCAAAAAATCAATTCCTATTTCAAAAAATAAAACAAAATTAAAGCAAAAAAAAACAATTAAAACAAATCGAAATCGAATGCATACTCTAATTAAATCTTCTTTGGAGTCATACTGACTGATCAACACATTCTGGCCGTCGCTAACACGGGTGCAGCTGATGAAGAGCCGACCGGTCGCGCGCTTATGACAGTCTTCGGGCAATACCTTAAACAATCCGTCATATATTATCTTATTTACATCAAAGCTCGGATGGAATGGGCCGAGTGCTCGCGCCCTGGCCTTGATCGCCACCCGGAGTAGTTCAGATGTGCTCTCACCTAAAGAACAGATAAATATAATCTAATTATTAAAATGTTTTAAAATTTATTTATAGCAATCAATAAATACTAATCTATTTTTAACATCGAAATAGTTTTAATGGATTTTAGATTTTTTCCGCATATATTCATTAATCGATAATTTTTTCTTATATATGTTTATCGGGTTTTTCGTCATTAAATAAATTACTACTAGTTTTACCATCAATTAATGTTTAGCTTAGAAACCAATTTGTTTGGCATTCAATCATTTGAAGGCTATTCTAAAAGATTTTTATTGATAAAAAAAAGGTTTATAAAACATATAATTTAGTTAAACATATATAACCAATTGTGCATGCATATATTATTCGACATTTGTACCGGTTCAAACTGGTTGTCATTGTTAAAAGTAAATTATCGCTAAAAATAAACATAAGTTTTAAAACCAAATCCTATTCAACAGATGTCTAATTTATGATAAATGATAAAAATTATACTTTTGTTTCAATATTTATGAATAATGTAAATAAATGTTAGACAAAAAATGTCTTGAAAAGTGAGCGAACGCTTACATAACTTGTATTAAATTCAATACAATTTATATACTAATCATAAAATCAAACAAATATTATTCAGAAATAAACTCATGTTTTAGGAGTCAATAGAAACATAGACTAAATATTGTTTTCAAATGATTAACACATCAATCAAAAGGTAATTTAAAAAATCAAAAACAAAAAACTTATCGATAAAACTGTTTTCAATTTCATTAAAAGTCATAAAAAACGTATTAAACTCTTTAACTGTAATCCAGAAAAAAAAATTATATAATCGACAAAAAAATATTCAAAAATAAGATAATTAAAAAATCTCATTCATAGCCTAAAAACAGGAAAAACATACGACTCCACCAAAATGGTGTGATCTTAACATTCAATACAAAAACCTAATATAAAAACTTGAATAATCAGTATTTTTCTATCAATTATTCAATGGATAACGAGCTATGAAATGCAATCAAACAAAAAAGCGATTTTTTTCAAACGAGTTCACACATTCTGAGCATCAAATCGAGAAAAATAATAAATAAATAAATATCTAATAAATTCAAATAAAATACACGTTTAGTGACTATTATCTAAACGACGAGAAAAAAAAATTGGCAATCCTTTCAATACAGATATTTCAATATCAGAGAAATTAGTCAATTAGTATCAGAAAAAAAAGCGAATTCTCACTTTCACTAGCAAAACAAGTATTTCCTCAAGGCTTTCGCACACAACAAACAACTGATTTGATGGCAAACAGTTGGCGAAAACGTATCCGATATCTCGTTCTTGAAAAACAAGAAATGCATATCAAATATGAGGAAAAACATCGAATATCCAGTTCTCTCATATAGAAAGAGTTTGTTTTCTCCAAAACTGTTTTACGTAATTAACCTTCAAATTGAAATATCGTTTCGAAACCGAGAAATACTTTCATAATTTGTTCGGAAAAATGATTTAATTGTACAGAAATTTCAGATTATGTTTGCGTTTTATCGATATTTTTTGACAATATGCCCAACAATGTTGTAAAACAACATTTTATTTAGCCATTAGTTACTGTATTTTGTAATATTCTGTTGACTCGATTTCGGATTGATTTTTGTTATTCTCGTGTCATTTGATTGATAACTGGGTAATCAAGATGATATTTTTGCGAATTAATTTAAATAATCTAAAACATTTTTTTAAAACTAACTATTTTTGTTACTAAATAACAAAAACGTCAGAAATTGATATAATTTTAGTAAATCTAAAAACAAAAGTCAACATATATTTTATAAATGAATTGAATTCATCAGAAATTTCGGAAAATTTTCGCTATTTTGATGTTTTTGTTATTCATTGAAAAAAAATTGCTATAATTTTCAGAAATCTTTGATAAAAAAATAAATTTATAAAAAAATATATTGATTTTTGTTATTAAATTTCCTGAAATTGTATCGCGTGGGAATCAAAACTAACACTACATTTAACTAGTATATTTTAATTTGATTAATTAATTAAACATTTTTATAGCATATTAGACAATATTTAATCTATAACTGACAATTAAGTGATTATGAGTAATGCCCCCCTCCCAGTCCCCCGCTCTAAGCACATAAATAAATAAATATCCAATTTGACTGAATTTAAACTGAATTTAACGTTAATTTAGTAAAATGTCGTAATTTTGAGCCAAAAATAGCAACAATTTAAAGCAAAGATATATTTGCTCGGACCAAATAGCTACCATGTTTCAAAATCAGGTGCATTTTTTGACTGATCACCCCTTTTATAAATTACTGCTTATTTGAAAAAAGCTCTAGATTAATTAAATTAATTTTCGAAAAATTTATCTTGATTATCTAACAAAAAATATTAAAATTGCTACAATTTTAGCAATTCTAGAGCAAAGTTCAAGATTACATTTATGAATCATTTTGAATGCTTACGAAATGTTTGGAAAAACCACTGAAAATTTCGAAAAAACCAAAAATCTAAGCTATAATCGAAAAAAAATTAAACCTGATAAAATTATGTTCGAAAAAACTTGTTTGAAATACAGAGAGAAAAAACTACAATATATTCGAAAATACTCTCAGAAAAAGTTCTAAAAATAGCAATAATTTTAGTAAAATATAAAACAAAAGTAAAAACTAAAACTAAAAATCAATTAAATTCGACAAAAATTAGAGAAATTTTTTTTGCAAACAAATCAAAAATTCTGATCAATAAAAAAAGCACAAAATGCTACAAATTAACTAAACAAAAAAAAACACAAAAAATTATCAAGAATATATCCCAAAAAAAACTCGAGACCAATAAACTTCTTATCTAAACAACAACTAAACTCTCAGTTATATTGATTACTAGTTTTCTAACCCTATTCTCAGTAGTTATGAATGTTTATGAGAAATGCTTTTTTGTTTCATATGTAAAACGAAAAATTAGATAATTATAAATAGATTGACATTAAGTGATGGAAAAAAATAATTAAATAAATAAATCAAATTAAAACTCGTCTCCAATCACACAAATAGCGTCTAATTTGTTATCAAATCCGCCCAAAAATCTTGGAATCATTCACTAAGAATCGCAAACCCAAGCCATAATCTCAAACATAAAGTGCACAAAACAATTAGGTAGTGCCGCACAGAACCACATGCTCCTGATAAATTGAATAAATATATAAATATAGTGAACCATAACTATAATAAACAAATTTTGCAATTGGTTTCCAAAAGTTTTTTTCCCGATAAACAACAGGCCTATGGGTATCGGACAACAAAATCTAAACTAATTAGAAGTTATTATATCGACAAACGTGTTGTCAATGAGAAAAACTCCGAACAAATCAAATCAATTATATCTAAAAACCTAATCAAACGAATAGATATACATTGTATTGAAATTCCAAACTAAAGTAATCATTGTTTTCATAGATTCTTATTATTAAAGTGGAATTTATTTGAAGATATAATTAAGATTAAGATTTTTCAGCGACTATTCACACAAACAAACTGTTTATATGTGAGAAAAAGCTATTAAAAACTCTTAAATTAGTTACAAAACACAAATAAAATATAAATTTCTAATCAAATCAAAACGCTATAAATCATAAGAAGAGATAATTTTTTCCTTTCATTAATCAGAAGCTAAACAATAATTGATTTTTAAAATATTATTTCTATTTTTGTTGATTAGAAATCACATGAATTTTATTATTAAATAAATTTTTGCCAATTATTAAATTTAAAAAAATGTGTAAAAACATATATATTGTTAAAAAATAAGTTTAAATCAAAAAATTAATTCAATTTCTAAAATACATATACAGTATATGTACTAAACATGTGTTTTGTGATTGAAATTCTGTATTATTTTTAAACAAAAAATTTGTTAAAAGTAATAATTTTCTGATTTTAAAAATATAATTCTTGAAAAAAATTATTAAATTTTGTGAGAAATTTATATAACATATAAAACATGATTTAAATTCAAGTGATATTCAAACAAAAATATCTAATCAATCGAAATATGAGTCAAAAGTCCTATTTATTTCTCTACCGAAAAAAAAAAAATTCTTTTTGTCGAAAAATCAAATCTAATAATAAATGTAATAATAATTACAATTACTGTTAATATACGACAAATACAGGAAAAAAATCATTTTCAAGAGTCTTAAGCACTTATTCATAAAACAAATATTAGAAACAAAACAAAAATTAATCCAAAAGTAAAATCACTTTTTGAATGACATTTAAAGTCTATTCTCTGGTTATCAAAAAATTTCAGTTAATTTGATGATTGGATAAAAATTTTAACCATTTTTTCAGATTTTTTCCCTCTATTAACGAATAGATAACTAAAAATATATACTAAACGACAAAAAAAATTATTAATACTTCGGATATTAAAAAAAATTCGGATCAAAATTCAAGTTCAAAAAGCAATGATAGCTAAGAATAAAATATTTAATACAAACAAAAAGATCCGAAATCTAACCTAAAATCCAAACTAAGACTTGATTTTCGAGTTTTACGCAAATAATTCAAACAATAAGTAATTGAAATCAAAAGTCAAGTAAAAGTCAATTAATTTTTACGACTTTTAGAGCGACAAAAACTACTCATTAGAAGGAAAAAACATTTTAAAAATCAATTAAAAATCCGCAAAATCATTGAAAGAAATCTAAACTTTTGATAATTAAAAAAAATGTTTTAAAAAAAGATATAAAAAAATTATTTCATTAAAAAAAGAAATTTCTATTCTTAGGTCTGAAGGGCATCAAAAAATATATATAAATTTTGAATTAAACAAAATTGAATTGATTTTTAATAAAAGGGTTGGAATGGGAGGAACCGGTTGTCTAAATATCAGGTCTATTACGAAACAAATCGAAATAACACTGAATATGAATAGACTATTAAAATAAAATATAAAATATTTAAAAAATCAAAACAGGATCTGATATACAATACAAAAAAATTCCCGAATTATTAGAAATCAATTAAAAGTCGATTTTAAAAAAATTCAAACCAACGCTAAAAACAACTATTTTCTTAAACAGTATTCAATTCATATAAAACCTAAAACTAAACGATTGACTAGTTTTCAGATCTTAAGTCTAAAGTCCGAAAAGTGAAGACATTTTACACAAACAAATGGATGAATCAATTGAGTGATAAAAAGCCTTAATATTCATTAAAATGTTTGGTTTGTATGCGAATGTATCGACAAAATCAAATCCCAACTGAAGTCAAAGACCAAAAGTCTTTTGGGATTTCCTAAACAACTGTTTGAGGGACTGGAAGGGCCAGACAGGCAGACGATAATCATTAGGAAAAACACTAAACAATTTAAAAATAATTTTAAACTAAACTAAAGGAAAACTTTAATCAAAAAGCAATAAAAATTTTAAAAATAATTTTTGATTTCAAATAACAGGAAAAATCTCAGCACAAGTTGGCATACAATTGACTAAATGGACAGTTAGTTTCGGCACAGGTATTGCCTAAACATATAAACAAAAATAAAAAATCAAATCAAATAAAACAAATCAAATATTTTAAATATAAAAAACAATTCGGCACAAGTAGTAAGCGGCCAGAGAGTCGGCACAAGTAGTCTAACCGCAAAACCAAACAAACAATAAATAGATTAAAAATAACAAAATTTGGTAACAATTAAAAAAACGGCAAACTATGAGTAATACAGACCTAACGGCAACTTAAGACACAACGCCATCGCCGCGAGAGCGCCGGCACTCGCGCCCAATATCACTGTATTGTTGTTGAGGGGCGCGTACTCACGAAAACAGGAGGCGACGCCCAGGTGGTAGAGGCCCAGGAAGCCACAGCCGGCGAACGACACCGACATCTTCCCAAAGTCCGGTGACGTCGTCCGGCCGCTCGCCTGCCGTTCCCGCCCAGTCGTACCGCCCGCGCCGTTCAATAAGTTGTTGTTATTATTACTGTTTTTAATGTTGTTTTCAATTAGTTTTTCGACAAATTGTTTGTCGTCTTTCACACGAAAATCCATTTTTTATATTAATTATTAATTTTTTCTTATTTTAAAGTTTTTTTATTCACTATTTGTTTAGTTTTTTAAATATATTTTTTTTATTTCAATATTTATTTTGTTTATTAACTAATTATTACGTTATTTAAAAGTATTATTAGTCGTAATTGAATTGAGTTTTTAATTATGAGTTTTTAGTAACAAATTACGCGAAATAATGTCGTTTTAATCGAATTATTTAGTCACGACTTCAATACGAAGATGCGATTTATGTATTGAATTGTTTTTGTGATTTTCGCTGTTTATTATAATTGGTTTTCATTGACGTAACATAAGGCGACTCAATGTCAGCCAATCATATGATTCTGAATGTATTAATCATCACATTTGCAGTATATAACCATTAGATTAAACATGTATTTATTAATATATGTAAATTCATTTTAATTTATCTTGTTATTACAATATTGTAATTATTATTTAACTTTTAGATTAAAAAACTTTCAATTAAAAATTTACTCTCTATTAAATTCACTTTTATATTTTCAAGTTTGCTACAATATTGAGATTAAATTGTAACAAGTACTAAACACTTGCGATTGTATTAATTTGACGTACTTTGTGCCACATAATTATCTTTAGTATACAATTGTGTATCAATAATAGCTTTTACTCATAAATTACGTATGTAACTAGTTTTAAATAAATTTTGGCTAGACTAATTATTAATAAAAACGAAATATTAAAATAAAAACGTAATTTCTGAACAAAAACTGTAGTAAAATTCAAAACAATATTTTGATTTATTGTTTTTGTTTACATATTTAAATGTGTTATTAAAAATACAAATCAAAGTAAAACCAAAACAAAATACAAAACCAAAACAATGACTGAACTGAATGACAATACTATTAAAACCGATATAATCGACAAACAATTGAGTGATATATCAATCAATGAATCGATGGATGAGTCAGCGATGGGCGGCCCGGAAGACGCCATCGGCGACACTGTCTTCTCGAAGCACTGGCTTTTTAAATGTCTTTTAAATACTGTTAAAGTAATTGCAATTTAATCCGAAATATATTTTTCAATAATTTATTCAAAAATTAATTGTATTTTGTCTTCACATCAATAGTTGGTCAACAAAGAGGACGACAATAGCGGTCCGAGCGGTGAGAGTCGGCTTCCATCGGCGCCCATAGAACTGGACGACCAGTCGGAGGAAGAGCTGTCGATACTATGGGATATGTCAAGCAATGAAGACGTTATGTCATTCCTTAATGACTATAAAGCGATGGATTTGTTTGAAACAATCATTTTTCGCACCAATTCTCCGCGTTTTGCCGTATTTTTACACAAATTGTTGACTTTTTTCGTTTGACTTTTATTTGGTTTGTTTTTTAGGAAATAAGTGCCGGAATATTGGCCAACATTTCAATTAATCCTAATATTTGTTTAAATTTGGCGAATCGGCAAAGATTTCGGTAATTATTTTCCGATAAATTCATATTTAATGCATTTCTATCCGTTTCATATGGTCTGTACCCGTAGGCCAACATTTTTGAGACAATTATTACTTTGTTTTAAGTTTAGTTTTTAATTTTATATTAATTTTTGTTTTTTATATTATTTATAAATTTTTTATTTACTTTATAAGTTGTGTTTAATCGAAAATATTTGTTATTTTTGTTAATTTAGACTAAATTTCAATTTATTTTTGCAGTCAATTGATTGTTGAATCCCTGAGCTCTTCGGACACACCATTTGTAATACAAATAATACGACTAATCAGTACATCGTTGAGCAATACGGAAGTGCAGGCGTTATGGCTGCAGACAATTCGGGAGAATTCGGATCAATTCTTCCAAACAATTCACTACACATTTGAGAATTGTCTCAATTCTGATCTCTTAAAGTCGGAAATACTTCTATTGAACAAAATTCTATATTTGGACGACACTATCGGCCAGTTATGGCTTAACTTTGACCGTCGCTACGAAGCGGTCAAGTGTTTGGTGACGGCCAGTCATCAGCTATTGGGCGAAGACTCCGAAAACATTGAATTTGTGGACTATTTATGGTTAATAAGTCACTCATTGAGTCTATTCGGGGATGAGTTCACTGAACGCCAATTGATTTGCAATCGAAACGAGTTATTAATGCTCTTCCGGAGCTATATTTGCGACTCATTTGGAGATTCAGTCGACTATATCATTGCGAGCACTCATAGAGCCGGTGCCCTATCGGCCGCAATAACACTCATTAATCAAATTCTATGCCTATCGAGTTGTGCGTCATTTGATTTACTTTTTAATTACAAACAATTCACACATTGTTTGCATCAATTGTTGTCCAATTGCGAGGAATATCTCCGACACTTGCCCTCAGACTCCTCACAAACAGTTAGCTATCGATTGGCTTTCGATCAGTTGAAGGCTATTCAACAGATTTTTGTTAGTTTTCAACAAAAACGTCTCAATTCTGGCCATAAATTACAGACTCGTTGATTAAATAGTTTTAATACAATTTATAGCTATTTTATGAGTTGTAAATAAATTTTTTAATGTTTTATAATTAGTAATTACTGTAAATACATATTATATTTCATTGATTGTTGTGTTGGTGTAAAAGTGAGCTATGATTTTAGAGTTAGTTTTTTTTGAGATTTTGTTTTATAGAAGTTTATGATTCTATAAATTTTTGAATGAATTGTTTGAAATTTTTTTGTAATACTATCTAATCTTTAATTTATAGTCATTTTATTGATAATAAGACTCAAATACTTTATACGAGAGCTTAGAATTGAAGTTTTTCTATTGAATTGAATTTATTGTATGAATAGATGCAATACTTTTAGCGATTTTTTTTATTTTGTTTAATTTGTTTTTTAACTAAAAATATTGTAAACTTTTGTAAACTTTTTAAAAATATCCTCTCAACTTTTTTTTAAACTTTTTTTTTGTTTATTTGATGAGTTTTATATTAAATAAAATTCTTATGCCAATTTTTTGCCAAAAATCTTAATTTTTATATCTTGACTGTATTAAATTGTTGCTTTCTAAATTAATGTGTTTAATTTCAAGCGCAAAATATAATATCAAATTAATTTACTATATAGTCTAACAACTAAAAAGTGTAAAATATACATTTTATTCAATATAAGTTGACTAGATTCAATTAAAAATTATTTATTGCTTGAACAGTCGCTGACTTTATCGGTAAAACTAACATATATTTGAACTTGTTAAATATTCGAAAATATTATTTTGGTTTATATTTGACTAAAATCGAGAAGAATGTCATCGAAAGTGTAATCATCTGCAGATATAATCAAAATATTTTATTAAATAAATTTAAAATAGTTTTTAACTAACATTAAGAATATTCTCGATATTAATCGGTTTTCCCAATACTTCTAAACCAATGGTTGACTTAAATACACGATTGAAGTATAGATTTATCTGAAATAAAAATTTGGATTAAATTTAAATTAATAGAAATCCGAATTACCTGAAAAATGTTTTGTTTATTAAATTGTTTTAATACAGATCCGTGTATTGAATGAACGCCTCTTTTGGCCCAAATATCGATTAATGCAATTATTATCGATAAAATCAATAAAAATATCCCAAAACTCGAAGCAATTAACAGCATTATTGAAGTAATAAACAAGGTGCTTTTAGTATAAATATAAAAATAGAGACCATAACTAACAATTGGTCCCAAAACGCAAACCAATGCAATGTAATGTGATTTGAGATAATCGGTTGAATTGTTTAGTGACTCACAAACCAAATAATGAATTAATAAGTGATTTTTTAAATTAAATTTATTTGTTTTCTTGTTATTTATCCAATTCACACAATGTTTAAATCTAATATTAATAACTCGAAAAATTTTAATATAAATCAAACAAATAAATATTATGACAAAATTAATCCGCGTGGTTAAAACAATTACAAATATTGCAAGAATAGTTACATTAAAATAAAAATAAAATAACCCAAATACAAAATATTTTTTAAATAATAAACTCCAAATTAAAACACTAACTAGCACAATAAAACAATTTAGTAAATTAAGAATTGTTAAGATCTTTTGATAAAAAACTAATTTTTCTGATAAATTATATAAATATTTGTCTAAATATTTACTTCTTATTTCATTATAAAATGTATTAAATCTATTAATCCATTCATTATTATACCAAATATTTTGTAAATACAACCAAACCATCAATATTCGAAAAGATATATGTGCCATATCTAGCATAAAACGAGCTTCCTTTCCACCTAGGTAATAGCCAGCTGAACCTAGTTTTAACAGTAACTCCATTTTATTATCTGATATAAAAATTAATTCACAAATTTCTTTAACAGTTGTTATTAAATAAAAATTAAATATAACAAAAATAATCTTGTTGAATTTTTTAGATTTTGTTTCAAATGATAAATTCAAATATTTGGAGAAAAAATCAAACTTTAATAAATTTACTTTTATATCAATTGACTCCATTTCTAAATATCAAACAATAAATGAGTGAAAACATAACTTACAGTATATTTCTTAAAACTATTTTTGATTATTGTTCGTATTTTATTGATTTACAATAAAATATATTTCAAAATATATTTTTTTATTTGATGTTAGTTTTCTTATTTTTATTAGTAATAAAAAATTATTGTTAATTATTGCAATTTTATTTTCTTTTTATTTTAAATATTAGCATTTCAATTTTTAAATAAATATATAAATTATGAAAAATTTATATTATATTAAATTTTTTACTGCTGTTCTTATTTTATTATTTTTAAAATATATATTTTTTAATATAATAGTTTAAATTAAATCATTTGTATTTTGCTTACAATGTTAGTTTTTATTATTATTATTATACATTTAAGAACATTATATTATAATATCTAATTTAATTAAAGTAATAAAATTAAATATAACATATTATTTTATTTAAAATATATATTTTTATATAAAATAATTTTTCAGCTTTTATAATTATTATTAATTAAAGCAAAAAATTCTAGTAGTTACATGTTAATAAAATTTAGTAAATGTTATATATTTTAAAATATAAATTTTAAATAAATAAATAATCAATTTAAAATGCCGCTATATTTTCTGGTATGAATTAATTCTAATTCAAAATTATTTGTAAAAACTAAATTTTTTCAAAAAAAAATGTTTTTGGTTTCAAAAATTTTAATTTTATTAAATGGTTTAAATTACTTAAAAATTTTTTAGAATAAATATAAATTTACAAAGACTATATTGGAACTTCATAAATTATATTTATTTTTTAAAAGCATTTTAGTCATAAATAATTCACATAATATAATTGTATAATATTAATTCTGTATTAATCAGGCAAAATCTTAAGTTTTGTTTACAAGATTGTGACGGATAAGATCAAAACAAATTTCCCTTGATTTTAAAAATTGACATTTATCCCCCTCGCTAATATTAGAGTTTGCATTAGCGTTTATTACTGTATACTATGTGTTCATTTTACTGACACTTTAGTATTTTTTTTGTAAGTTTTTAATTAAAATTATAATACAGTATTTACTCGATTTTAACAAGTCGAATTGTATCAAATCTCAATTATAGCAAGACAATGTTGAGGCACTAACTGGAAAGTAGTAATGCACCGAATTATAACACTTGTTGATTTTATCATCAATTTTTAATGCATCAAGCGATTGCTAAAGGTTGTAGTTAAAGTACAAGGTTGTATATCAGGGATCGAGAAAGTCGGGCGATCCAGGGGTGATCAGGGGAGAGATTTATCTCAAATTTTTGGCCAAAAACCTAGCCCCTTATATGGAGGAAGGGAAGTGATTTTTTCAAAAACGCTCAATAAACCTATATATTTATTAAGATATTTTGCCTAGTTTAACTGAATTTAAACTAAATTTAGTTAAATTAACTGGATTTAAACCGGATTTAGCACCAATTTATAAAAATTTTTTTACTTTTATCAAAAAAACTAAAAAAGTTACCGGCCTTTTTCGGCTGTCCGCAACAAGTCAAGAGGGGTACCTTTTCGCAAACCAAATGCTAGGGGCGGATAAATTCAAAATTAGGGGGGATTTTCGGATTCTGTTTTATATACAATATACAATAAGCCATCAATATTTGAAAAAATATATATTTTATATCTATCATATAACGAGTTTCCTTTCCACCTATATAATAGCCAGCTGATCCTAATCTTAACCGTAGTTCGGTTTCATTATCCGATATTAGAATCAATTTACAAATATCTTTAACAGTTGTAATTAAACAAAAAATTAATAAAGTATAATTAAAATAAATTTATTAATTTTTTTGATTTTGTTTCAAAAGATACACACAAATAATTGGATAAAAAATCAAATGTTATAAAAATAATTTTTAAATCAATTGACTTTATTTCTAAATATCAAACACTAAATGAGTAAAAGTATAAATTGCTTAAATAAATTCATTAAATATATTTTTGATTATTATTTTTATTTTATTGACTAACAATAAAAATATATTTTAAAATTAAAATATATTAGTTTGCTCAGTTTTATTAGTATTAAAACACTATTGTAATTATTACAATTTTATTCGTTTTTTTAATTTTAAATTTAAGCATTTAAATTTATAAATTAATATACAAATGTCAAAATTTATATTAAAATAAATTACATTATGCTAATTTTATTTAATTTTTTAAATATTATTATTAAATATTTTATATATTAAGTTTAATAATTATTATATATTATAAATTCAAAAAATAACAATATTTTATAATAATTCTTAATTTAATTAAAGTGATAAAAATAAAATATTTCTATTATATTATATTATTTATAATATTATATATATTTTAACATAAAAAATAAATTAATTATTAAAAATTATTATTAACCAAAACAAAAAATTTCTATTTGCATTTTTATAGTAAATGTGATATAATTTCAATATTTTGAAAATTTCACAGAAACATTCTTAATATTTTTATGTAAAATATTTGGTACAAGTGATGTTTAAAATTTGTTAAACTCAAATTTTAAGTCTAAAACATAAATCAGGAAGGGCATGATGGTTTATAATTTTTTACTTGTTTTGCAAATATTTATAAATAGTTTTTTAAAATGTAAGTTGACTAGATTCAATTAAAAAATTTTTAAACAAACATTGACCTAATCTGTAAAACTAAATATATTTGAACGTGTTAAAAATGCTAAAAATTATTTCGGTTTATATTTGACTAAAATCGAGAAGAATGTCATCGAAAGTGTAATCATCTGTCGATTAATAAAAATATTTAATTAATTAAATTAAACACAAAATTTTAACTAACATTAAGAATATTCTCAATATTTATCGGTTTATCCAATACTTCTAAACCAATGGTTGACTTAAACACGCGATTAAAGTACAGATTTATCTAAAATAAAAATTTAAATTAAGTTTAAGTTAATAGAAATCCTAATTACCTGAAAAATGTTTTGTTTATCAAATCGTTTTCGTACTAATCCATGTATTGAATGAACGCCTCTTTTGGCATAAATATCAATTAATGCAATTATTATCGACAAAACCAATGAAAATATACCAAAACTTGAAGCAATAAACAGCGTTATTGAAGTAATAAACAAGGTGCTATTAGTATAAATAAACTGATAGAGAGTATAACTAACAACTGGTCCATTAACGCAAACCAATGCAATGTAATGTGATTTGAGATAATCGGTTGAATTGTTTAGTGATTCACAAACCAAATAATGAATTAATAATTGATTTTTTAAATTAAATTTATTTGTTTTCTTGTCTTTTATCCAATTAACATAATGTTTAAATCTAATATTAATAACTCGAAATATTTTGATATAAATCAAACAAATAAATATTATGATAAAATTAATACGCGTGGTTAAAATAATCACAAATGTTGCAATAATAGTTTCAGTAAAATAGAAATATAATAACCCAAATATAAAATATTTTTTAACTAATAAACTCCAAATAAAAACAATAACTATCACAACATAACAATCCAGTAAAATAAATATTGTTAAGATCTTTTGATAAAAAACTAATTTTTTTGATAAATTAAATATATATTTTTCGAAGGGCGAGTTCATTATTCAGTGGAATCGTCGTGTTTTTCAACTCAAACACTAATATA
>JAQFXP010001736.1:0-17876 GCA_034693685.1 Belba bartosi
AGATATTATATAGCTTAAAAATAGCAAATCAAACGTCCATTAAAATAGACCTCTAATAGACCTCCAAAGCCGCTTTGCTTATAAGTCATTAGACTTATACGTATCAAGCATGCTTAAAAGTATTAACATTTTAAAATTAGTACAAATATAATATTATTATTAAATATTGTTTTAATTTGACTTTTTAATATACTAAATATTTGCTAAATTTGCTATTTTTTAGTTAATTTTTACTAATTTAAAAATTATATGTAACGGGCAACCAAAGGCAACCTGCAAAACATACTGTAAGAGAAGATTTTTTGCAAACAAAGTGACAAGGAGGAAGAAATTTTTGGCTAATTTCTCTCTGAATTTTTACACAAATCTCAAAATTATTTATTGGTTATTTAATCCAAATTCCGTAATTAAGAATTTATTTGAAATAATAAATTAATTATTGTTCATATTTTGCGTGATTATACTTATACAATATTCTTCATTGCATTGAAAAAAATTAAAATTTGTCGAATATAAAAAATCAATTCTAAATGAAGTGTTATTTAAATTACAACAATTAAATAACAGTCTAAAAAAAGTTGAAGCAATGTTAATTTAATGTAAATTTTTGATTGATTTTATAGCTGGTTATTGCATTCATTGAATGCAATAAATTCTATGAACATATCTATTTCTACAGTATGTTTAATAAGTTATTATAATTTTTATAAAACGTGAAAACATTTTTAAAAACTAATCAATCAAAAATTAGAATAATTAATAAACAATTAAAAATATACATGTGTAAAATAAAACATAATACAGTTTAAAGCAATTATACTAACGTTACTTTAGCAAGGCAATTGATAAATTCAACAAAGAAATTTGTTAATTTATTAATAGTACTGTATTTTTAAAAACAATATTTTTTTTGGCAAAATTTATCATAATTTAAAATTTTTTTTTAATTTAAAGAAATAAAATAAAATACAAACAAAAGTTAATTAAAGTTTTATTGATATTGCAATAAGTGATATAAGAATGAATATTGAGCTTTGAATATAACCATCATATGGACCACAAGAGGCACATCATTGACATCAAAGTTTATATTAATATAATGTACAAAAAAAACGAATAAAACAATTATCGCACATTCAAACAAAAGTTTCTATTAATAATAATACCGGTAATTGTTTATAGTTTAAAATATGTAATACTAGAGCATAATATACATAATATATTTTGTCTTCAAAATTTGTTTAATATTTAATAAAATTTTTACCGAAAGCATTACTTATATAATAATTGATTTTTTCATTTTGTTTTATTTTTTAATGAATATAAATAAAACATTGTTTGAAGTAACAAAATAATATAAATTTCTAACAGACTAGTAGTTGGCTTTGCATTGTATTGATTTGATTTAAGTGTAACGATATTAGTCTGCTTTCGGTATAAAATATCAAATATTTTTCAAAATCTATTTTTGAATTTATTTATTTTTTATTTACAAATATCGTTAGAAAAGATAAGTTTTTAAAATTTTAATTTATAACAAAATTCAATTGAAAGCGATGTTTATATCAGTTTTCAGTATTTTATTCTTTATTTGCGAATCGTATACAGTAACTGAAAATCAAATGAACTTGATGCCATCTTAGAGCTAACATGCAGATCTAATTTGAATATTTAGAGAAATTAGAGAATACTTTATCTCAAATCTAGAAA
This sequence comes from Belba bartosi, assembly GCA_034693685.1. Classification (NCBI taxonomy): domain Eukaryota; kingdom Metazoa; phylum Arthropoda; class Arachnida; order Sarcoptiformes; family Damaeidae; genus Belba; species Belba bartosi. Next base: position 1,711 of record JAQFXP010001736.1, read on the forward strand.
CGAATAATTAAGATCGAATACAACTTTTCAAGATTTGTCTAAAATTAATGAGTCTTTTACTGTAAGATAGGGTCAATGAATGTTCTCAACTATATATAGCATTTCATTACTTTATTCAGTGTTTAAGCAAATAATTAAAAGTAAAACTCAAAGCTATAAATATCCAAATTATCTTCAAAAATGTCATATTTAGTGATAAATGTAATAAAAGTCTCGAATTAATTATAATATGATATAAACCATCGCACCTGTACCCAGATGTAAGCCACCTCCAACTCTATTGTATAATTCAATTGAATTTAATTCTATGCCATAAATAGACTGTAATGTCGTTTCTAACGTTATTTGCAAATCGAGTCGCATCTAAATTACATTATCTTTGAAATAAATCTTTAATCAAAATACAATTTATAAAAATGCATGAATTAACACAAAATTAACCAAAACTGTACATTAAATCCTTGATTTTGATTTTGTAATTAGTATTTATACGTAAATTTCAGTTTATTAATTAAACATTGAAAAGTCAGGACTTCACTGATATGTTGTATGTTGGTGGGGTTGACATGACATGACATGACATAATGTTTGGATCAATTTATATAATTTAAAAAATTATTTAAAAATTTTGTTCAATAAAGTTCACAAAAACTCATATACTTTGTAAGACTAGTTTTAAGAGAAAGAAAAGAAATAATATATTTATATATTTTATTAATTATGTTATTATTTAGTCGCTTTAGTTTCAACGTCCGAACCCTCACTTTCGATTGCGCTGTTCACTCCACTACTGGTCGGCGGGTCTATACCTGTGCTCACAGTTATGGTTACGTTTCTATTCAGACTAAAAGCCGGATAGAAAACGCCTTTGAGATCAGTAAAAGCTACCATTCCTTGAGGTTCGTCATTCACAAAAAACGCCAATTCATGTCTCTCTAGATTTAGGAGTACTCCGACCACAGTTCCGACGTCAACCCCTCCCTCACACCTCCGGTCGTGTCTGTCGGCGTGAAGAAACCAGGACCTTTTATTGTCGATGTACATGCTCCAACCAAATTCGTCTTTTCCTGAAATTTACAGTTTTATTCATAAGTTATATTAATATACGATTTGAGTTGAGTTCATATTACAGACTAATAAATCATAACTCAATTCAATTAATTAGAGCTAATATACGGAATAGTCAAACAAACCGAGCATTTTATCTTTGGAGACCTCCAATCGAGCGATTCCGAAAGCAATGTCCGCATTGTTTAGATACCTATCGATATTTATCTCCCAATAATGAACTCCTCTGGAAAAGCCAATATTGGCCCGAACCACCCGGTGCTCATAGCTGTCGCACGTAAGCGTCTGGTTCTCGTTTGAGATGATAATATCCTGATGACCAGATAGTGGATCCAATGTAAACCAGGCCACTGGGGATGGGATGGGTTAGATGTTTAGAGCGGGTAATAAGAGGCAAACAGGCTTATCCTTACCCTCTGCCGTTTGAAGTGATATAATTTCACTGTAGACGCCTTCGCCAGTGCTGTTGTAGGCCTTCACCCGCACTCGATATATACAGTTGAAATGAAGGCCATCGACAGTACAGATGGTTTCTTTGCCGCAATAGACTTCCTATTAAGAAAACCATTCATTTTAACGACATTTCAAAAAATATTTACCGTTTTATCAAATCTCTGTTCAATTCTCCGCAATGTCTGTTATTATTAAATGTTAGCAAATCGTGAAGTGAGTGAAGATTAATGATCTAATTTAGCAGAGGGTTCGCGCCTATGAATACAACACTTTTCCTACTTTTCCTCCTCTTTCCTCAATTTTCCAAATGACTCATCTCTTATCAAAAACAATTACACGATTTGAGAAATATGCAAACATTGCCACCAAATGACTGCTTTTGCTTTTACAACATCAAAACTGAAGAATTTTATAACTTATATTATAAACTATGCTTTAAATTTGTTTAATATTAAGCCCACATATAAATCGATTTTGTATTTGTCTTAAGCTTTTTTAGGACTAAAATAAATATTAGTTAAATAAACGAAGTTTTCAGTTAATTAAGATCTTAACAAATTAAGAAAATCAAAACTTAGAGCAGAACTACATTTGTTTACTTTAATTGCTTTCTTTACAAACAAATCGAGAAACTGAAAGAAATTGTGTTTTTGACTAATTTTTTTGATCGCATAACAAAATAAAGTGCAATGAAGTTAGTTTTGTATTAGCATTAATGCAAATTTTTGTTATGAAAATAAATGGCAAAACGTTGAGAGAACCGATGTGTGAAGTAAAGCGATCCGTCCCGAGTGAATACAATCGAAACCAAATATCTTATCTCTTTTTGTTAACGTATTTGCATTCAAATCAGACAAAAGGCAGTCGAAAGTGAGAGAAAATATATTCGCTCTTCGCCTCTAATTTTAATTTTAATAACTCAACAAAAACTGAATATCAGTTAATGGTATCTAAAAGTGATGTCTGAAATGACTAAATTATAAGAATCAAAACATTGTTTGGCTTGCATTCTGGGAAACAGCTATCAGGGCTGGAAGTGTGGCACTGGTATAATCAAAACTGAGTCAAAACTGCACTTATGCTCTCATACAGTAACACACAGGAAGTATCAGTTGTGAACTGTAGAGAAATTGATGGCAGAGCCGGTGCCTAAAAATAATAAATATGAGGGGAATTAGATTTGCAACATCACTAAACACCGCTTGCGCTCAGAGGTGACTCATATTGGAAATTAGGTGCCTTTGGATGCGTCACTCGTATGCAAAGACTGCTTGTGTTGATCAAACATGTATTGACGCAACGAATGAGGAGATGAGGAGAACGGCAGCGAATGAAGTAGTTCTAAACTCCTCTCCTCTTCTCTCCTCTCTACTCATCTCTACTTTTTTCATTTGAATTGGAAAACAAAATCAATGTTAGCATCGGTTCGATCTCTGGAGACATTGCATTGCCTACTCCTACCCTCAAAACAAAATAGAAAAATGGATTCACATCTGAACTTAATCTCAATTCTGAATCACTTAACTGTTTAGTAGTTTTGAATTAATCTTTAAAAAAGTTTTTCAAACAAAAATTTTTGGAATAAAACTTTAATCGAATACTTACTCGAAAGACACCATTATTGCCATCATCAAGCTCGAGGATAAAGCCCTCAACAAAGCTGGACGGGTGTGGCTGCCAGGCCACTGTTATTCCGTTGTTTTCCGACAAACATTCGTCTGGAATCAGAATTGGCGGTCCGGGCGCTGCCATTCATTGTAAACAAAACACAATCATTAAATTCAACTCAAAAATACTTAAATACAGAAAATGTTTTGAATTTATTCCCATTCTTTTCAATTGTATAAATCGATCTCAATTTGATGAACTCAAATAAAATATTCACGTTTACAAGATTTTTCCGCTAAAATAAAATATTTATAATATGAGTATATATTTAGATAACATCTTTTAAATTGAGTTTTTTTTTTATTTCTTATAAACAAAAATTTCAACTGAAAATAAAGAAGAAAAAATCTTCTAATATTATAGAATAATATTGAAAGTAATAAAAAAAAAGTTGATAAATTTTATTAAGAGTAAAAAATAATTTAAGAATAATTTTTTATTAAAAAAAAATATTTGTCATTTATTAGAAATAAATCATTAATCCTATTCTGTAATTGACTTTTTAATTACTTTTAGTAATGGTCGGAGAAGATGGAATCGAATACTAATCGGCTATCACTTCAACCATTACTGGTATTGCATTATATTATAGTTTGAATTAGCTATGAATAGAACACCTCCTGTGCATCAGAGGCAGCTTTGATGGGCTGACCTTAATTATAACTTATAGTTTTGCATACATTTTCAATTCCTGTGCCCATTGTCTAAAACGTTAAAGATTTTATGATAGTATTAATTAAATTGCATTTTTTCACTACATTTTTGCTCTACTTGGGTAAACCTGCTATTATCTCTTTAATCTACGATATAGTCATGTGTTAGGACATACTGTGTGATTAGACAATTAATCAATATTGATATCAAATCCTAGGTTCATCCTTTGTGTACTTAGATATGACAAATACTTCTTGATCTTGTTTTTCACTTTAGATGTTGACAAAACAAATGGAGTAAAGAAACACTTTATGTGCTGTGCAGTGAAGTAACATTTGAGTATTAGTAGCTGTGATCAGCGCTTAATGTACAGTATAAGCAGTTTAAGGCAGTTTAGAGAGGATAGAGAGTCACAACGAGTACAATGAGTTACAGTGTATTAAATTAATAAGAATTACTATTAAAGTACTTTTTTATGAATAATTATAAGCAATTTATTACTCGGGCAGTGGTTGGATACAAATAATCACATACTTTATTGCAATATTTGTGGCGATTCAGAAGTAAACGAAGGAATTAATACTAATATCAGAGAATTAAGAAGCAAATATAATCTTAGGTTAACAGCAAAGAGTCGTAATAGTGAAGATATCAAATAGAAGTCATGCTATCAATAAGAGTTAAGCTCTGTTTATGGCTCAGCCTACGATACATTCCTATTAAAGAGAAGTTCCTCTCAAATAAAGATATAATTGAATGCAATTATTAAATTTTTCGGATTAACTTGACATTCAGTTAATTATGTTTAGTTAGAGAGGGAGTGAGAGATCAAATTCAAAGAAAATTTTGAGTGACTCTAATTGAATGAATTTTTGTCCTCACAGCGACTTAACTAGATTTAAGGCAAAACCAGTGAAGCGTTTCAATTAAACTAATTTATTTCTGTTTCTAATAAATACAATCAAATAAGAAATATATCATTAAAATAATGGTTTGGTTTATGAACTCATGTTTGTTGTGATGCTTAACATATGAAATATTTGACAGAAATTGAGTACAAAGACTAAAAATAATATTCAGCATACACTAATTATAGACACAATAATAATTGCTTTATTTTTAATTCAAACAGTATTAGATTTGTTTTAAAAAGTTATTCTAAATTTAATTATTCTATGATTAGAATGTTTGAATTAAACAAAATAATTAATTAAAACTCAACAATATTTTGATTAAACAAATCAATAATAGTTTCGATTGAATGGAAATAATTATAGAGTACTGTAATTGTAAGCAATTGAGCAATTGGTGCCTACGTTTCATTTGTGAGAAATTCAATTGTTCGATAGCCATGAGGACCGGCTGACAGTCAAGTGTCAAATCGAATTCTGGTGAGATCCAAGGCGAAGTATTCATGTCCTTGTGCCAGGTCAGTTCAACATTCGACACCCGATTTATCAAAGCAGAGCCGACCTATAAGACCGATAATCAATCAAAAGTAAGTTATTATAATTGGCGTAAATTCAGTATTAATGCCATTGATTATAGCTTTGGCTTACCTGAAGATAACTCAAGTTATCGTTGTCTTTGAGGGCTTCGATGCAGAACTGGATGAGTCCAGTTGTTTGCTGTAGTTTAGTAGTACAGGCGAGCACTTGATCTCTTAATATTCTCAACTTATAGTCCTTTTCTTTTCGCGCAAAAGTTAGTAATTGTTGTTTTCGGCTCTTTATGCTCGCAATTAGATTATCGCATTGCGACGATATTTCTGTCTCAAAGTTCAAACTATTTTCCTATTAAACAAATGCATTCGTTTAGTCAAACAAAGAATTTGTCAAAAGTATTAATAAAATTCTTGAGCTTTAAAACTATGCAAATATTGTACGCTTTAAATAAATTATCTTGTTAATGAATAAATGTGTTGATGAGATTTTTATTTGTTTATTATTAAACAACTCGAGTTTTAGAGAGAGAACAAAATTACTATCAATATATACAATAGTATTGAATCTAACTGTTAATACGGTTACAGTATTTCTATTTCTAAACTCAAACACACTTTGCTTACGATAGTTCGGCAAAGATTTTCGATTTAGATTCGATTTAAAAAATAAGACTTAAGTATTATCTCAATTGGGTTTGAAGTAAACAAATAAAATTTATTTACTGTAATTGTTTTGGTTAGATTTTAGATAATGCAAAATTTAACTAAAAGTGTTAATGCGCATATGTTTAATTGTAAAATAGGTTCGGTTTCTACATTTCAATTAACTTGGATTGAAAATAAAGATAAAAACTACAAAAAAGAGAACAAAATTCAATACAAATTGCGCTCAATTATACTTTCTTTATCTGATCTAAAAAGTAAGAATATATCTAGCTCCAACTCCAACTATGGCGAACTATATTGTAAGCTTTATAAACAAGAGATATAATACTCTATGCCTTAAAATTGTTGGCTTAAGTAGAATCGAATGGTTCTTATGCCTGAATGAAAGATACGATTAACTTATTCAATAAACTCAGTCAGTCACTCGTCCACTGACGGGAATGACTTTTATGATAGCTCTGACAGCACATCATTCCCTCTGGAAATAAGCCAAACCACTTTTCACGACTTTCGCATACATACAAATTGTATATTTGTCGACATTTCTATGATTTTATGCAATAGAATCTGTTTAGGTATACATCACTGATTTCATGATAACTCGGTAATAGTCAGCTCTTACTGTCAGGTTTGCATTGATTAAAAAATACGAAGTTTATACTCAGTATTATATTTACAATAATCTAAACTTGTAATTATTTAAAGCAAATGTCTTTCTGAATCAAAATTAATTGTTTAAAATTTTATTGACTTTGAATACAGAATAAACTAAAAACAATATAAAAATACTTTCACTTTAATTAAAATATTGTGAGAAATCGATTTCACTTACATTTGCTTTTTCTGTAATTCCTTTTAATCTTTGTATGAATTCCGTTGCGTTTTTTGCCTTTTCTGACAGTGATTGCAGGTTTTGAGAGAGTTCGGTCTGAAATAAACATTTTTGTTAAACTAAAATATATAATATATATTTTTATTGCATTTGGTTAACAGTAAAATCCTTTTGTAAATGCAAGCAAGTAAATTAACTTATAAATACAAGTAATTAAAATAAAGCATTTATTTCAATTTCAATACCAATTGCAACAATTGGATTGACATAAATATTTACAAAAAAAATATTTAATCAAATATTCAAATTAAACTCCGCCTAAGAATCGATGAAGACGTGATAAATGCATTCATATGTTGTTATCGCGTGTTTGCATACAATTTATTAGAGGCAAGTCATTAATGGAGTTTCGGTAAAAAAATCATAACAGGAAGCTATGGAAACAATTTAGTTCTGCACTTAAAGTTGTATTGAGTATGTTTTGAATTAAGTCACTTATTTGAATTTTTATAAACTTATATTTTAATGAATTCTTAACTGTCCAACTGTTATTCTCTGTCGTTTCTTAAAAGTTCATATTTTACGTTTCAATTATTTTTATTTAAAAAATATCCTAGATTAATATCAAAGCAATTTTTCTTTTTACTTTATAAATACAATACAAATAAAAATAATTGCGTTTTTTATTTGAGTGGAATCCTTGTAAATAGCGTTGAGTCAGAGATATATCAGAACAGTATTCTGGAGTAAATAAAACCCGGAGTCTAACTGAGTCTAACTTAACAATTGGAAAAAGTAATAACTTTAATGTAATGTTGTTTTGTGTCATCAAATGATATATTCAGAGATGTCAGGCGACCGATGTCAGTCTGTCGACTTCGGTAAAGATTTGTTGTGAATATTTGCTAGTTGCAATAATTACAATCTCGATGTTTTCAGTAATATAGTCAAATAAATTCAATAAAAGCTCATTTGATTATGAGTTCGCCTCATCATTCAGTCATATAAACAATATATTCATTTAATTCTACAATTATTTTGTTTGGTTTTATATGATCTGAAATCATAACTAATTTCAATGTCATTCCTAGAAAATCAATGAAAGTTTTAATGCATTTCTTCATTAATTGCATTCATTTGTATTGATTGGAGTGTTTGTGCATTGAGTGGTTCAATGGTTCAGATATGGAAAGAAATATAATCTGTGAAAAGTGAGACCAAAAAACAGATCGTCGAGACATAATGGCTCGACATTTCAAATTTCATCCATTCATTCATTCTCTGTGTTATTGTCGCCTTCAAAGCCCTCATCCATTCAATGGAATATTGAGCTACAATTGAAATATAATGACTGCTCTGCCAATGCTCTGCCTGTGCTTTACCAGTTTGACTCATTCATACAAATATATAGAAAAACAGAACAAATAAAGTTGAGTTACATTGCATTAATATATTATATTCTCCAATCAATAAGAGAACAAAAGAACTGTTTTAAAGAATAACTGATTGGCAACACTTTAAACGATTAACCAAATATAATAGCAACTTGCTAAATTAAAATCAATTTAATCTAATAAAGACTTTTTTAAAATCTAAAAATTATAGAATTTAAAAATCGTTAAATTCTATGCTTTTAAAAAATTTTAATCAAATTTGCAAAATGTGTTAAACAAAGAAATAAAATATAACTAAATTTAATTTTTGTGAAATAGTTTATGTTTCCTATTGTTATATTGATAGTATATTTCTTTAAGTTTTTACAGTAAGTTCTATCAAGTAATTTGTTATTGATATTCTGTACATATATTATACCAGAAATTGAGAAGGTCGGCCGATCAGGGAGATCAGGAACGGATTTTTCCAAAAACGCTAAAAAAATCATAAATTTATAATGAAATGTTATCCAATTTAATTGGATTTAAACTAAATTTAACTGGATTTAGCACCATTTTAGGAAAAATTTCCTAATTTTAGCCAAAAAACTTTAAAAATTTGTCGGCCGCCTTTGCGGCAAAATGTCGAGGGGAGTATCTTTCCGCGAAAACAAATTCTAGGGGGGGGGGGGGATAAATGCCAATTTTTAAAATTATGTTTTTTTTGGCTGATTCCCGTCTTTCAGTCTCTGATTATACACTATATTGTTGGTTATGTAGTATCATGAACAAGATCCGTATAATTATGGTTTTTGATATATATTTTATACAGATCTGTCCAGGCTTAATAATTTATTGCTAATAAACAAACATTAATGCTGGTTTGAGCCATTTAGTAAAGTTTGACAGTTGTATCATGCAAATAAATAGTTACAAATAAGTGTGAGAAAGAACATTCTTACATTTTTTTTGTCTAGTACGCAGCATTTACCTAGATAAATATAAAAATTAACATATCTACATTTTTGACAAAAATTTCTAAATTGGTGCTTCCCTGATCCCCCCCCCCCTGGATCTGCCTGGATCTGTCGATCCCTGATCAACATACATACAGCAATATTATTGTGGACTTTACTGTCACACGCGCTCTGTGCAAGATCTTTGTCCATGACAGTTGCTATGGCGCATAACAGACATTAAAGTTCAACAAAAGACAACATTATTATTATTCAAAACTAACTTTTCAAATAAAAATTTGCTTAAGAGAAATGCACAAGCTTTTTTCCATACTAAATTGTTATATACTGTATATATTGTATAATGATTTTTTTTGCTAGAGATTGCATGTTGAATAAACTTAAATAAATGTCAACAACTATTGTATATTTGTACTGCTATAACTGTATAAGCTACAGTATAATCTAGATGATCTTCATTTGAAAACATGGTTATTTGAGTACAAAATTAAAATAAATATTTTACTTTATTTGCAAATACAGATTTTTATCAAAAACTTATTGAAAATTCTTTCTTAATATTAATACTTGTCACCCAATAGACTGTTTGTAAAATTGCAAAAACCTTATATTCAATACGCTTTTGAGAATTAAAGGAATTTCTGTATTAATATATATTCATGAGATGGAGAAAACATTTTTTTCATTTTCAATAATTTTAATCTAAATAAAGAATTGCAAATAAAATACTTATAATTTTTGCGGTTCAAAAAACATCTTATACTCACTAAGAGCTCACTTAATACTTTAAAAATAATAATTTGAATTCTTGTTTTAAAAACGTGTTAATCAATTGCCACAACTCTGCAGTTTAGAAGAATTGCATTCATTTTAATAAGAATTTTGTCTTAAGTTCTCTAAACTCATTGAACTCAAGTGTTTTGCTTCCTTTAAATTGTTTTATTTTTAGCCCAAGCGTTGAATTTTGTTTACAAAAATGTTTGAACTTTTATTAACATGATCAAACATTCAATCTTTTTGATTGATGAACAATAGCTATTAACTTGAGGTTTAAGACGATGTTTAGAAAAATTATTTCTTAATGAACTGAATATTTTAATAATTAATTAAATTAATTAATTCAGAGAATAGATTAATTGTATTAAAGTATTTGTAAAAACATTAATTTTAATAATTTATTTTTAGTCAGTTTTGATCCAAACTCACTCTCAAATGTATAGATGCAAAAGAAAAAGAAAAATTTAGTTTATATTGTTTACCAAAAAAAAAGTTTATAAGTTATGGAAAGAAAGACTTCAATGTTAATAGATTTTAATAGAAGTTTGTTAAAGTCAATTTATTTTAATATGTTACTTTAGTATGCTGGTTGTAGTTGTATTAGAAATTACAATTAGCAAAAATTTTAATTGCAACTTTAGAATAGAACACTATAAATAATCACAAAATAATTACTGTATTTATTGATTACAAATTCATTTGTCTATCTCTTAGTGCTTAACGCGTTTAGTGATAAATAATTTTATTTTCCAAAAACAACAATCAAAATTATTATTTTTGTTTATATTAATAATAATAAACTGTTAACTAACTGTTTACCTAATTATTATTTAAAATATATTTTCTAAAAAACTTTACTTAAATTTTGTTTATACGTATGTAATCTTATGTTTATTAATTGTTATAATAAATTGAATTAATTTAACGTAAGATTTAATTAAATGAGTAATGCATCAAATAATTGAATCGAATAATTATTGTATACTAAGAGATGAATAAATATGAGACAACATCTGAAGTTGTTTTGAATGTTCGTCAAACTCGAGCGTCAGTTAGTTTAAGAGCGATTATAACTGATTGAATTGAATTAATTTGAACAATATTTTCACGTCTGTTGGCTTAGATTAAATGAAAAATGATCGGAAATGATCCGTTTTATGTGCTCTATAGACCAGACATTCGCTTCATATCAATACACCATTACTTAGAATATTCTCTTAATAGTCGTTCAAATGCCTCCAAATACAGTATCTTTTTATCAAATTATTAAATTTAGTCTCATCTTTTCTAAAACAAAATCAATTATAAAACACATTTTGTTTATCTTCTTGACCTCGTACTCATTATAAATCAAATTAATTATATATTTTATCAACAATTTAAGCATTAATTTATTAATTTTAGTTAAAGAAATCATTTTTCATTCATTGCTTAAAAGTTTATAATTATTAGGGAATTAATGGGAAAAAAACAAAAGTAAATATATATATATATATATATATATATATATATAAAATAAAAAAATAAGAGAGAGAGAGCAGGGGAGAAAGATAGCAGGAGAGAGAAAGAGAGAGAGAGCAGGAGAGAGAGAGAGAGCAGGAGAGAGAGAGAGAGCAGGAGAGAGAGAGAGCAGGAGAGAGAGAGAGAGAGAGAGAGAGAGAGAGAATGACGCCTAACCACTGCTTGACTCTGAGTCGAGAGTCAGAATTGATGCTCTTTTATCATAATTAGAGGTCCGTTAAGATAATAGTAGTGAAAACGGAGAAACGATGAGAAGATTTTTGTCAACCGAACGTAATATCGATTTTAGAACTCATCGATTGCTATACAGTATTGCTATTTCTATTGCTTTACCGAATGGAAAGTCAATGTACATCGAATGGAGCACTGGAGCACATCATATCACATATTGCTTTATTAACCATTACGGCTAAGTATTATTTGGTGCCATTCCTCTACTCTTAAATTTATGCATATATCATATGATAGGGCCGTCATTATTGTCGTCATATCTTCAGTTTTGTACACATATTTCAAACGCATGAGAATAATGGAAATAAAATAATATCTGACTATAAAAAATGGAGTGAAAAAGCGGAAAAGAGGAATGTGTGCTCTTAGCTCTCATATTGATTTATGGGATAAGTTATGCACTTTTGCATAATTACACTTCTGTTTCGCTATTTCTAATAATACTTTGTTTAAGTCTATGACCAGATATATGTCAAAAAAGTATGTATGCGTTGGAATGCAAATACTTTTTATAGCGATAGAGTTGAGAGGCATAGAGTAAAACAGATGAATAACAATGTTGTGCAGAAGTAGTGAATAGCAGTGTTCGCTCTGTGCGGTATTCCTCGCCCTAAAACCAATTAATATTATTCTTTAATGTATATAAAGTATAATAATTTCTAAACAGCACAGAGTGTACTGTAGTTGCCATGCAATCCAATACATGCTTTACTCTTACTTTATTTGAATTATGAATTTTACTTCATATTTGATATTATACCGATTCTACAGTTTTCAATACAAAAACATAACAATCCATAACAATGTAGACAACTTGTGCAGAGTTTGAGGACAGTTTGAAGCGACAAACAAAAAAAGAGATCGATGTTTGTATTGACACACATCGTAGTTCCCATTGATAACAGTAGACAACAAAAGATATGCATTAAAAGCAGTCCAAAGCCAGTGCTAAGCCATAGATAATGTTAAGTACGAAACCAAGAATATACTGAATCACAAATAAATATATTTTGCAATAATGACACGAATTTTACTATAAGAAAAGGTATGGCCTATTGCGTGCTCATACATCAACTAAATGGTGTTTCTCTGTACAGATTCTACTTATCATTATTATTATGTTTTGCTATCTTTCAAAATATAAAACGTTAGTCAAACTCATAAAAAGTTTAAAATTGTTCAATAAATGCAATATTACGACAATGAATGCATTTTTACTCCTTGAGAGCAGATGTTCGTCTCATCATTTCATTTTGATTCTCATATAATATCAACATTTAGTCTATTTTCTATTCAAACTATATTTAAACTTGTTATGTTTTGGCTGAAATTATTTTTTTTATATATAAGTACTTAAATTAATGAAAATAAAATTTTAGAATAAATTAGTGCAAACCTAGTTTTGTTTAATTAGACAACTATTGACAAATAAAAAATATCTAAAACTTCAGTAAAAACTTATATTTTAAAGTCAATTTTAAAAATGACAAAAAACTGATAAGATTAAAGCAATAAATTAATATTAATATTATTAATATTACTTTTAATTAAAATTATTAATGATCTAAATTGTAGTATATAAGATGATCAATTGTATTTAATTCTTAAGTTCGTTCAGTAAATATTAAATTATTTTATGAAAACAGCAAAAAAATTATCGAATGAAAGCAGATTTTAATAAAATTTTAAGTTAATATTGCATATACAGTATAATCCAATCAATATTTGTTTAGTATAAGTTATTTATTAAATTATTTAAATCATTCAATTAATTTAATTATTGTTCTTATTTCAAATTAACTTTATATCAAACGCAACTATTTTGCAACTACTTTAATATAATCAAGTTATTGAATGCGAATAAATAAATCTTAGTTTGATTTAAAGTAATGTTTGGTTCAATAATTAGAGCAGAGATGCTCTCAATCACTGCTGGCATTCACTTCTATCCAATTCATTGGTGATTTGAATTTTTAAAAGAATTTTGATTTAAAAAATAAATTTAAAAGTTTGCCTCAGAAGTGAAAGAGATAAATTTGGTTGATTTTAAAACTAACCAGAGCAGTCTGTATAAAATCAAAAACAAAATTTTTGTCTGTAGTTCACAACTGCTATTCCGGACTCGGATTAGATCAATGAGATGTGATCTGTCTTTTGATTCGATAGACTGCTCGCTATGTATTAATATAGAAAAGATATAATATAACATTTGAAGCAAAATGTAATATAATATTACACAAAAGATAAGTAATAATCGGAAAATCCTATGACATTAAACTGAAGAAAAATCGACTCTTGATTTCGTTTCAACAATTCATAAGTTTTTCATTTTATTTTCGAGTAAATAAATAAAAGAAAGAATGAATTAATTAATGCAATTCATTAGTTATGTTATGTTTGCGCTTGTCATTTAATTCACGCTTTCGGTTAATAAAACTATTTAAAAAGTGTTTCCAAAATTATTATCCCTGATTTTGAAAATTTGGATTTATCCCCCCCTAGCATTTGGTCCGAGAAAAGGTAACCCCCTCAACGTTTTTTGCCAAAAATTAGGAAATTTTCCCTAAATTGGTGCTAAATCAGGTTTAAATCCAGTTAAATTTGGGAAAATTTTATCATAAATATATTGGTTTTTTGAGCGTTTTTGGAAAAATCCCCTCCCTGATCCCCCCCTAGGTTTTTGGCCAAAATTTTGAGAAAAATCCCTCCCCTGATCCCCCTGGATCGGCCGACCTTCTCGATTCCTGTACAAAGAATATTGAATGTAAATCAATATATAATTTAAATTTAATTTGTTAAAAATGTCTCTTATTTTAATTCTTAACAAGATTGGCCAGTATGATCTTAATACATTTAATTCATACCTTCGGCGGCTGACAAAGAATGAAAGATTTTACTATTTTTCTTTAAGAAACATATATGTCAGACTCACCGATTTAAGATTAATATAATTATATCCCAAGTAAAGTATAAAGAATAGCAGTAAAATGTAATAATACTTTTCTTATTAATAATTGATGACCTGCTTTATGAGGTTTTATCAATATGATGCCAATACACTTACTTCTCTTTATTAACAACATTAAATATTTGGCTCTACCAATAATATGTTAAAATCCATATTTCTCTTTATTAACAACCATATATGTCTGGTTTTACCAATTTGCAATCAATACATTCACTCTTTTTAGTAACATTATATACACACTATTGATTTCGGGCAAATTTTTTAAATGACAAACTTTTATGTCAGGATCTATCAATTTGCAGCAAATACACTTACGTCTCTTTATTAACAACCTTGTATATCAAGCTATATTAACTTGTTGAAAAAATATTCATTTATTTTTATTAAAACTTTATATGCCAGACTGTCAATTTGTAGTCAATACACTCATTTTTTAATTAACAACTATCCGTATTAGGCTGTTTTCCACAAATCAATATAGCTTGATATATAAGGTTGTAAACAAATTCAATAACTTAATAACTCTCTTTATCAACAACCTTATATGCGCAATATACTATTTATTAATATTCCGAAGAACAAGTTCTTTTTATTAATAACCAATCTCTTATACAGTCAGGTCAAATTTATATATATATATATATATATTACTTATATATATATTTCTTCAAAAATGTATTAAAAATAAAAAGAATTAATGAAACAAAGTTCTCGGTTAAAAGATAAAAACTAATGGAATGCCATAGATTTGGGCGTATACTCAAAATATTTCAAGTTTTGTGTTTTTATTATTGTATCAAAATATTGTTAATCAGTTTGTAATAAACTTAGAGTCAACGATGGGGTGGGCCTTAATGCAAAGCCCACTAATCTTAAGATAATAGACAATTATAACATTCTCTTTAATGTAATGAATGTGTTGTGGCTTTCGGCCAATTTGTAGTCATTAGACAACATCGATGTTCACCGAAAGGAAATTAAAGTATGTCTTATCAATGCCTTATGCGATCAACCCTTAAGGGAAACGCATTCAATGACTTATAGTTATAGCTCAAAATGCTCTCAACACTGATGTTAGAAAAATTTCCGAACTATGGATAACAGATAAAACACCCCCTTATTGTCGGTTATTATATACATTGAGTTTCCAGAAAACTAAATTCTAAGAATCGATGATTCACTCAATTCATATATTTTTCTTATTTATTGATTAGGGTTTTCTAAATTAATAAAATCATTAAAAAACCAAAATTTAATTAAAAACAAGTTAATTGTATTTGAATTATTAGCTTTGAAACGAATCTGTACAGCGATTCTGACATCTTTGTAGGTCTGACTGTCTGTTAGTGTCAATTGAGAAATAGATGTTCTCTCGAATGTAAGAGATATGATAATGGAGTCAATAGACATTGTGTAGACGAGAAAGAGGATAGAGGAGAGAGAGAGAGAGAGAGAGAGAGAGCAAGAGAGAGAGAGAGAGAGCAGAAGAGAGCAGAAGAGAGAGAGAGCAGGAGAGAGAAAGAGAGAGAGAGCA
>JAQFXP010001737.1:0-17874 GCA_034693685.1 Belba bartosi
TTTTCTGTTTTCTGTTTTCTGTTTTCTGTTTTCTGTTTTGTTTTCTGTTTTCTGTTTTGTTTTCTGTTTTCTGTTTTCTGTTTTCCATTCAGTGTAGCCCATGTAAGTTTGCATTGTTTGGCACAAAAAACGTTAAATTTTGAAATTAAACAATAATTATTTATTGGCATTGTAATACAATTTAATTTAATGTTATATAAATAATCAGAATGTTTCATTTTAATTATTTTTTTAAAATACACTTTAAAATACACTTATATAAATAAATATTTTATTAAAATATTAATTAGAATAAATTTAAAATAAAATTTAATAAAGTAAACAAAATTAAAATTTTTTTTTTTGCATTTCCTTATCTGTATATAAAGTTTGTTTTTTGACACATATCTAATTTTAACATTTCTTATCAACACGTGCTTCAAAAGTGTTTAATTTTAATTACTCCCCATTTGAGATAAATTAACAATTATTAAATCAAAAACAGCTAAATTTTTAATTTATAAAACATTGATTTTTTTATGTATAATAAGCAGGCTTAGGAATGGATGCTCAAATGGGTGCTAAAGCAAAATGTAGTAGATGGCGTATATGGAAGGATGATTAATAAAATATTTGCAAATAATAAAAATAATAGTCGAAAATGTTGATATAAAATATATTAATGTCGAAAATAATAATAATATCGAAAATGTTAATGTTGAAAATGCTATTGTCGAAAATGTTAAAGTCAAAAATGTTAATGTCGAATATATTAATGTGAAAATGTTAATGTCGAAAATGTTAATTTAAGTGCGCGCAATCTTTGGCTTAAATCTGTTAAACTTCGACATTAATATATTCGGCATTAACATTTTCGATTTTAACATTTTCGACATTAACATTTTCACATTAATATATTCGACATTAAGATTTTCGACTTTAACATTTTCAACATTAACATTTTTAAAATTAACATTTTCGACATTAACACTTTCGATATTAACATTTTCGATTTTATAATTTTCGACATTAACATTTTCACATTAATATATTCGACATTAACATTTTCGACTTTAACATTTTCGAAATTAACATTTTCGACATTAACATTTTCAACATTAACATTTTCGATTTTATAATTTTCGACATTAACATTTTCGACATTAACATTTTCGACATTAAAATTTTCGACTTTAACATTTTCGACATTAACATTTTCGACATTAACATTTTCAACATTAACACTTTCGATATTAACATTTTCGACATTAACATTTTCGACATTAACATTTTCGACTTTATTATTTTCGACATTACCATTTTCGACATTACCATTTTCGACATTAATATATTCGATATCAACATTTTCGACTATTATTTTTATTATTTGCAAATATTTTTTTAATCATCCTTCCATATACGCTATCTACTACATTTCGCTTTAGCACCCATTTGAGCATCCATTCCTAAGCCTGATAATAAGTTTTATTTTAATTTTGTAATATTATATATGTTATTGTATATGCAGTTATAAAAAAATAATTACCGTAAAACCTGGGTTATAAGTCAATCTGGTATATAAGTCGCAGGTAATTTATTGACAAAAATTGTAATAATTTTATTGTATAAGTCGCACAATAATGCATTTAATATTGACTCTGATTCTAATTTCAATAAATTCTAATCATAAGAATTTGTTTTAAATAAATTGAAATAAATTTTAAATTTTTTAAAATTTTTTTTAATAAGTCGCTGTTCTATATTTTTAACCGAGATCACTTTTTTTGTTGTATAAGTCGCAACAAATACAACAGATATTAAGGTATATCATTAATTGATAGAATAGAATAACAATTTTTTATATATTTTAGAATTGGTTTTAATTTGTTTTTCTCTTTTATATAATTAATATAAAACATAAAATAAAAACTGTATATGCTTTTTTATAATTGATCTAAATAAATTTATTTTAAAATATGTTTAATAATTTAAGAATAAAAAAGTTAAATATGGACAAATTTGAGTTGATTTGCATAATAACTCGTTATCCTAGAATTAGCTATTGTGTATAATTAATTATTTATATTTTAAAAAATTAGTTGTTTTGGATTTAGATCGAGACAAGATTTAACGATAAAAATACCTACAGTATATAAATCATCTAAAATTTAAAATTTAAATTAGTTTACACTGGTTAAATGGTTATGTTCAAATAAATTGTATTTTTATTAACATAATTTTGCTTGATAAATTAATTAAATAATTTATATAAATTGTGTAAAAATATATATATATAATTTAAATTTATTTAAATAATTTTTATTACTATTATAATTTAAAAATAAGTTTTAGTATTAATTACGCGATAAAAATGCATTGGTTTAGCAAAATTAAACTTTTGATGTGGAAAAACTATCTATTACAAAAAAGACATCCCTGGGTGACAGGGTTCGAAGTACTGATACCGTGTATATTTGTGGCAATGGTTGCGCTAATTCGAACCCATGTCGACGCCACAAATTACCAATCTTATACCGAATTTGCTGAATTTGATATTGATAAAATGCCAGATATTTATATTAAGGCACTTAATACTTACAAGATTATTTATGCAC
Source organism: Belba bartosi (assembly GCA_034693685.1). NCBI lineage: Eukaryota > Metazoa > Arthropoda > Arachnida > Sarcoptiformes > Damaeidae > Belba > Belba bartosi. Next base: position 2,595 of record JAQFXP010001737.1, read on the forward strand.
CAAATGTTGGTCCATTTGTACAAATTATGAAAATTGTGATGGATCAATTAAATAAAAAATATAATGGACATTTTAATTTTACTGGTAAAATATTAGTTTTATATTATTTTTTAATTTATAAATAAGATACACGCAATTGCAAGATACTGTAGATAGAGAATTGTTATAAAATATTTAATTTATTTAATTGTGTTTTTTAAAATATAACACGCTATATTAAAAAGACTTTATACATAAAGTATGTAGTATATGTAATATAGTAGGCTTTTTAAATAGTCCAAAAATATTTTTAAATAATTTAAAATATAGAACATTTTTTGGGACAATAAATTGAACATAGCAAAGTTGTAGCTCTGAAGCTTATTATTAACGACATTGGTGATTAACACATTAGCCAGAAACGTGTTTTCATTATTCAGTCTATCTCGGATACAATAAATTGTTTGGTTTTGTCAAATTTGTTTACTATAAGCGGGTATACACAATAAGCGGAATAACACAAAACGTTATACATTTGTAGACTGTAATAAATTCGCATTTATGAGAGTAATTGGTTTTAATGCTGAACAACGAAATGCTAAATATGATAAAAGTAAAAATTCTTAATAACCGTACGTCAACCAGCATTTAGGGTTGTTTAATTTTTGCTATTTGTAATTGAGTTTAGCTGGTTAAACTTTAACATATAAAATGTGTCAAAATTTTACAAATAAAATATAATTTTGCTAGTTAACTGCAGATTAGATTAAAATTTCCTATATTAGTAAATTTTATTGCTAAATTTTACACAATTTCAGTGCAACACAATCGAGTGCAAAAAAGTACATCATAAATAAAATATTTATTTATTAATATAATACTTTCCGTATTAACTTTTAAAAATTATTTTTGTTCATTTATAAAATATTTAATATATAAAAATTAACCTAATTGTTAGGCCAAGGATTTAAAAGCGAGAAGAATATGGTGGATTATTATTTAAAAAACATAATACCTGAGTCGAGCGCTATACTTTGTGGCATTGTGTTTGACAACACAACTGATCTAAACGCAAAATTCAAATTTAAGCTCCGATTCAAAAATTCACCCACGCACTTTCAAAGTGATGATGACTCGGGAGCAAGTAGCATGCCAATAATTTCCTCAACATGGTTTACCAGGCTTACATTTCCTCAGTTCTTAGTGCCCGGGCCTCGAGAACCCGATGAGTACTGTGGCGGTAGTCCCGGGTATTACGGCGAAGGCTTTCTCTCAATTCAACACTCGGTTTCTATGGCTCTCCTGAGTCTAAATGAGAATTTCGATTCGAATAGAAGTGTCAATAACTTTAAAGTATTGGAACAACGGTTTCCATACCCGCCCTATATTTAGGACGACTTTTTACTGGCGCTGCAATTTCTGTTTCCGATTATAATTATGTTTAGTTTCATATATCCGGTCGTAAATCAGACCAAGAATTTGGTTCTGGAAAAGGAGAAACGTTTGAAGGAATCGATGAAAATGATGGGACTTAAGGATTGGATGCATTGGTTCGCGTGGTTTACGAAATCATTTGTATGGCTGACCCTAACTGTGATACTAATGACGATTATTCTCTGCATTCATATCAAAGATGGCGTCGGTATACTTAATAAGAGTGATTGGTCTCTAGTGTTAGTGTTTTTCCTCCTCTACTCCATCGCCACCATATCATTCAGTTTTATGGTCAGCATTATATTCTCTCAGGTATTCATAAAAATAAATTAATATTTAGTTAAATTAAAATAAAACTTTAATGAATATAATAACAATATAACCAAAATTTAATATAAACTAACTTTTAGGCTAACATAGCTGGTGTCGGAACGGGAGTTATATTTTTCCTGACATTTATGCCATACTTTACGGCTATCCAAACATATATGTAATGCAATTAAATAAACTGAAACTATTTTATGAATAAATTAATTTAAAAATTTTTTTTAATAAGGACTTATCTCTGACTTACCAAATATGTGTATCTCTACTACATAACACAAATATGGCTTTCGGTGCTATAGTCCAGTAATTTCTTATTAGGATTGGTGACGAAAAGTCTGGGTCTAGATTACAAACATAAAGAGACACACAGAATACAAAATATACTTTATATGTAAAATTTATTGCAAAAGATTATTCATCTCATTAAATCGTAGTTTTAGTTAAAATTTGTCATTTCCAACACTTTATTCACTCAAATGCCAAATCCTATCGACATTTAATTTACAAACATTTAAATCGTATCTAAAATTATTTTTAAATTCAATTACTTAATACAAAGCTCTATTATTTTAACTTAATTTATACAAAGAATTGAAAATATTTGACAAAACTTTGAGTTTTTCCATTAGATTGATAGCAATATTTCTTAAATCTTTATCTTTTAATCCTCTGAACAATTTTTATTCTGATAAGAAAGTGAACTGAAAACTATTTTTAATTTATAAAATTTTACCAAAAAAATCATAATTTTTGCAAATTTATTATATTTAATTTCCTAATTTTAATTAAAAATTAGTAGATTAAATATTAATTAATTTTTAAAAATTACATTTAATTTATTAGCCAAAAATAAAAATATTTGACAAAACATTTGGGTTTTTCATTAGTTTGATATCAATGTTTTTTAAATGTTTATCTTTTAATCCTCTAAACTATTTCCATTCCGATAAACAATTGAACTGAAATTTTTCTAATACTTATAAAGTTCATGAAAGCTAATGTTTGTTTTCAGAATAATATATATTGATATAATGCAATAATATATTATTTTTAAATTAAAATTTTCATTTAAAAAACTATTAATTTATTCATTAAAAAATTGCAATTAAACTGTTTTTTAGTTCTGTGTATAGTATTATCTTTGTATATATGCAGTTAATCCCATGCCAGACAGCTGTCACCAATCCTAACAACAAATTCCCATACTATAATCATCATTATGTGGGAGGGGAACAACATAGGAATGTCGTGGTCTAACATTGCCGACACAGCCTCTCCCGACGACAACTTAACTATATTCTCTGTACTTATGATGTTTATTGTCGACTTATGTCTTTATCTGTTGATCACATGGTATGTCTCGTCTGTATTTCCCGGACAATACGTTATACCATTGAAGTGGTATTTCCCGTTTACTAAGACCTACTGGTGTGGAACCAAATGTGAAAATAGCGTTAATGTCATTGAAATGCAAACAAATAGTCAAATTAACAATGACAAATTTGAAGCAGAGCCTGCAGAATTGCCCAAGGGTATTGAGATTAAGAATTTGTTTAAATCCTTCGACGGCGGCCGCACTTATGCAGTTAATGATCTAAATCTAAGCGCATATTCGGGTCAAATAACGGCTCTATTAGGACAAAACAGCGCAGGTATTCACACATTAATTCAAATAATATTTATTTAATAATAATTTATTATAAAATTTATATTAATTTTGCAATTAATAGGAAAAACAACAACAATGTCTATACTCACCGGTTTATACCCGTCATCGAGTGGAACGGCAATAGTAAATGGTTTTGATATCCGAACCCAAATCTCTAGTATTCGCTCTTCTCTCGGCATTTGTCCTCAAATAGATATACTCTTCGATGAGCTCACAGTTGAGGAACACTTGAAGTTCTTCTGTCGACTCAAGAATGTGGTCGACCCGAAAGTGGTAAAGTCGGAGATTACAGCTATGATTAAATTGCTGGCATTGGACGACAAACGCAAGGCTCAGGCGAAAACCCTTTCGGGTGGAATGAAAAGAAAGCTCTCGGTTGGTATAGCACTAATCGGTGACTCAAAGGTCGTATTTCTAGATGAACCGATTTCAGGAATGGACGTCTCGGCCCGCCGTAACATTTGGGATCTACTCTTGAAAATGAAGTCAAATCGAACTATATTTTTGTCGACGCATTTCATGGAAGAGGCGGACGTATGTAGACATACAGACATGCAATGATTAATAGAATCATCTATCGGACAATTATTATATTAAATGTTATGTATTTTACGTTATGTCAGGTATTGAACAATAGAATCGCAATTATGGCCAAAAGAATAATTCAATGCTGTGGATCCCCTCATTTCCTCAAGAGGAGATACGGCTCCGGATATTACTTGACTATCGCTAAGACATCCAATTCGACAGATGTGGCGAAGATTTCGGAATTAATTCAAACCCATATTCCGAACGCAAAGCTTGAGACCAATGCCGGCACTGAAATCGCCTATAGTTTGCCGAATAAGAACTCGAATCGATTCAAAAATCTCTTTTCAGAAATAGAGGCCCAGAAGACAGAGTTAAGAATTAATAGTTACGGCGTTTCCACCACCACTATGGAGGAGGTCTTTCTTAAGTATGCCATTAATTCTATTCTTTCAAATAATAGATTAATTGGTTTTAAATTTGAAATTATTTATAAAGAGTTAGCAAATACGCCGAAGAAGGCGTTGAAGCTAATGATGAAAACCCAAACCGATTTCATGAAACGAGTCAAACGAATGTCCCGAACAACACAAGCTATGGCTCAACATCTTCGAGTATGCCGTTAAAACAATCCAATCGAAACAATGGATTAAAACTAATATATCAACAATTCTATGGATTATTTGTTAAAAAAATTTTGTATAGTTTTCGCAATCGTATCCTAACTTTAACTCAACTACTTTTGCCGGCATTTTTCACAATCGCCTTAATACTGATCATACGCTCAGAACCGGCGCTTAAGGACTCACCAGAAGTTGTGTTGAATTTAGAAAACTTTCAAAACACAAAAATATCGTATTTTTATAACACTTTAAGTGATTTGTCTGAAAGTTATAGATCTCTACTAATTGGCGATAATTTAGCCGAACCTATAATCTCAGACAAAAATAACTTATCTTTAGTTGCGATCAATTATTTAGAAAATAGTTCAAAAGTGCTATCATTTTACACAAAACATCGACCAATTGGTGCGATTTTCGAAACCGATGCGCATATATCGAACCAAATCAACATAAAAGCCCTGTTCAACAACCAGGCCTATCACACGCCGGCCATTGCACTGGCGTTTGTCGACAATGCAATCATTCGCTACATTAAAAATAACAATAGCTATGAATTGGAAGTAAGTAATCATCCGCTGCCGCAAACACCATATGAGTCAATGTTGTCGCAGCAGTTTTCGGCATCTCAGGCCCAGTTCCAGTTCGCAATGGCGTTTCTTGCGGCCAGTTTTGCCGTTCTATTGGTTAAAGAGATATCGATTAAATCAAAACACTTACAACTCATTTGTGGCGTAAAGTTATACATATTTTGGATCACTTCCTATATCTTTGATTTCTTGGTTTACATAATTCCCTGTTTTCTGATTATGTCTATGTATTTGGCATTTACTGAGAGTGCACTCGATAGTCCTGAACAAGAGGGCCGTCTATTTCTTATGTTTGTAGTCCACGGCTTAGCAATGTTGCCATTTGTGTATTGGCTGTCATTTTTTTCACGGTCCCGTCAACGGCATACGTCCGGATATGTCTTTGTTTAATAATCCTAGGCATCGGTACATTCCTGGCCGTTATTATCACCGAAATACCCATTTTTAATATTCATAGCATAAATAAACCCTTAATAAAAATATTTAGTATATTTTTGCCGAACTTTTGTTTGGGTCGTTCGGTATATAATCTCTACAACAATCACATTGGAAATCAAGTTTGCAATTCTGTACTACATATTCCATATTTAAATCAAACATTAAATTTTTCAATCCAACAAATCTGTTTCAACAAGGACATTAATATTACCGAAACAAAATACGACTCAATTCGAATGTGTTGTTTAGGTTTGTAAATTTGTTTAATTTGACAAGTTGAATAAAATTTTCATTTCGATTAGAAAGTTGTGGCGAAGACTGCTTTTCATGGAATGAAAATTATTTGAGTTTAGAGAAGCCAGGAATCGGACAGTTATTGCTTTGGCTTTGTTTTCAAGTAGTCTTTTATTGGAATCTAATTATATTGATTGAAAACAAAGTCTTTCAAAATATTAAATTTTATTTTATTAGTAAAAAGAGATTACTGTTTAAAGTTATAAATAGATGCTCTAATAGTAATGGCTACAGTATATTAACACAAGTTGAATGCACAGACCAAGATGTGACTGAAGAGGCAAGATCAATTTCTACAAATTTGGATAATTTGTTGAAAGAGAACCCTTTGATTATTAAAAATTTAATCAAAAATTACGGCTCTTTTACGGCTGTGGATAACATATCATATGGGGTTCGCAAAGGAGAGTGTTTTGGATTATTGGGCATTAATGGGGCAGGAAAGACAACCACGTAATGCAAATTAAAATATATTAATTATATATACTTTTATCATTTTTAAAAAATTATATTTTAGGTTTAAAATGATTACCGGAGATGAGACGATCACTAGTGGAGACATATATGTGAATGGATTTAATGTAAAGAGTAGCATATCTCAGGTTCAGAGACAGATCGGCTATTGTCCACAATTTAATGCACTTTTAGATCAGTTGACCGGAAGAGAGACATTGACTCTATTTAGTCGATTGAGAGGTATTCCCGAGTGTGAGATACCGATGCAAATCCAAGAGATCAGTCAACTGCTAGACTTCAATATACATTTGAAAGAATTTGTTGGAAATTACAGCGGAGGAACTAAACGCAAACTAAGTGCAGTTCTGGTCAATTTATTTTTTAATTTAATTATTATTTAACAAAACAGTAATAAATATATATTTTTATTTAACTATTAATTAAATTAATTACTTATAGGCATTGTTAGGTAATCCTCCCATCTCTTTTATGGATGAGCCGACCACAGGTGTAGACCCAAAGGCCCGAAGGTGTGTTTGGAACGCCTTAACCCAAAAACAATCTGAAGGCAGTTCTATAGTATTGACCTCACATTCAATGGAAGAATGTGAGGCTCTCTGTAATCGACTCATAATTATGGTTAACGGAAAGGTATGTTGTATTGGAAGTCCTCAACAACTGAAGAGTAAGTTTGGAAAAGGATATACTGTTCTTATACGAGTGTCAGTGTTTTCTACCGGTGAAGCACAAGAACCACAGGAACCACATTGTTCAAATCAGCGAATGCTTTCTGACAATAAGATAAATATTAAAAACACTGACAAAGTCCAGCAATTTATGACGACTACATTCTCCGGATGTGAACTAAAGTCAAATCATAGCAATCTATTGCAATACAGTATAAGCGATGCGAACCTCTCGTGGAGTCAGATATTCGGCCGAATAGAAGAAGCGAAGACCCGGCTCCAAATCGAAGACTATTCTATAGGACAGACCTCTTTAGAGCAGATATTTCTTCAGTTCGCCCGAAAACAGAGACAAACCAATAACTAATTTTTTAAACATTACATATATATATGTGTCAGAAATTTAAAAAGACGGCCGATTGAAGGGGATTAGAGGAGCGTGTTTTTTAATTTGTCCAAATATCTAAGGGGGTGTGGTTATTAGGAAAAGTATTTTTCCAAAAACGCTAACACCTATATATTTATAATGAAATTTCACCTAATTTAACTAAATTTAAATTGGATTTAGCAACAAATTAAAATAAATTTTTAAATTTAACCAAAACATTTATCAACAAAAATCGGCGACTGGCAAAAAATCGTAGAGGGTGGTATATTTTTACGGACTAAATTCTAGGAGAGATAAATGACATTTATCAAAATCAGGGGAATTTTTGGATAATCCTCATTTTCACGATTCTTGACATATTTAAAGTAATTATATTATAGTTTTAAACATGCAAACTTTATCATTGATTGATTACATTTGCGTTGGAATCAATCTGAAAAACATGTTTCACAAAAAACATAGCAAAATAATCAAGTGACAATTTTTGCACTAAATTGGGTTAAAAAAAGACTTCAAATATTGTCAAGAAATATTACAAGTGGTATTGAATTTAACATTTACAATGACAATGGGTATAGCGTAACTGATAATTTAATTATACCAGATGAATTTTCATTGAAACAATTTCTTTTGATTGCTAGAAATAAACCACAAAATGTAGGTAGTTTAATTATTATTAAAATTATAAGCCAATTAATTAAACGACAGCATTAAACTTTAATATAAAAAATATTATTTATTCATTTATGTTTGAATTAACTAGCTATTTAATGTATGTTATTATTGATATTGTATCCGGTACATAGCAACGGCATTTTATTTGCTAATAAAATAATTACTGATATTATAATTGTAATACAAAAGAAGAATGTGGTAATAACAATAAAATTACATTAAACAATTTGCTTATAAAATAAATACTATTTTAGATTTTAATATTACATTGTAATCATTAGCATTTTACATTGAGAAAATGTGTTCAAATAAAATTTAATAAAATAAAATTTAAAAAAACACAAATTGTTATATAAAAACATTCTAAATTTGATTAAATAAGTTGTTTTAATTATAAATAAAAAATTTTTACATATTAACAATATAAATTAACTTTATTATTAAAATGCCAAAAATATTTTTGCGTTGGGATCAATCTGAAAAACATATTTTACAACAAACATGGCAAAATAATCAAGTAACAATTTTTGCACTGGATTGTGTTAAAGAAGGTCTTCAAATATTGACAAAAAACATTTCACTTGGTTTAAAATTTAACATTTACAATGTCAATGAGTTAAGCATAATTGATACTTTAATTATACAAGATAAATTATCATTAAAGCAACTTATTATAATAGCTAAAAATGAGCCACGAAATGTAAGTGGATTAATTAATTTTAATAATTATCAACTAGTTGATAACAAAGCAGTAATTTATGCATTAAAAGATTTTGTGCGACAATGTGTAATTGTTGGCCAAGATAAAACTACACATTTTGGTGGTTATCCCAGGACAACACCCATTAAACAAGATGATAAAGTTTACATCGCAGATTTAGCCCGGTTGCAATTTCAACGTAATTATAATACTGGCCGTTTAGTATTAATTGGAGATAATATACTGCAAGGTTGTCTCGATGACTTAATTTATAAAAATGTGGTAGGTGAAAATAAAATATCTTTTGAAGCGATAAAAACGGATACATCTGGACGTTATGTCAAACTATTATCACAAAATCAATATTTTGATACTAAGGCCTACATTCAATTCTTAGCAAGCGACTTTATATTAACTGCATTAGCAATTGATAAAATTTCTACGGATAAAATTAATTTTAAATTTCTAAAATACGGAACGGGATTTTTTGCTGGCTCATATGAAATGCGTACGCTTTTAGATAAATACATTATTAAAGGCGTTAGAGATGGCATTAAAAAACTACTAACTCAACATAAACCAAAATGGATCAAATCACTTGAATTTCCATTTTATAAGCTCGATGACAGTATTGTTAAAATATGCAACAATTATAATATAACATGCAAGTTTTCAACGGATGATGCGCTTAAAACAACTGATCCATTACTAGTGACTGCGACGACAAACTGTGCGTAACCACATGTGGTCACCGGTAATGAAATTTGATATTCAAGTGTTGATGCGGCTATAGCGAAAAATTTAGCAAGTAAAGCGCATATATTCTTACCTTGCATCAACAAACTAATTAAAGAGGAATTTATTTCAATATAATTATTACAATTAAACTATGTGGCTTATTAATAAAATAAATTAATAAAGTATAATATTTTTTGTTCTGTTATTTTTAAATTTAAGAATAATAAATGAAAATATAAATTAAAAGTTATATTATTTTTTACTGTAAGTAAAGAATAAAATGTACTCGCTATTAATAATAAAATGTTTGCTCTAAAAATGTTTTTACGCTGTTTGTAAACGGGCAGAAATGAGTGATTGGGGATTGGGGTGCCAAGCCAAATTTAAATATAATTTTATTTCTAAATGTGTTAAAAATTTAATTTTTGTATTAAAATAAAAATTGTTTTAATTAATTTTAAAAATAAAATAAGAAATACAGTTGCCGGCGTTCCGTCCAGTTGTCTTTCGCCGTGGTTTGAAACAAAGATAACATCGGCGCCAGAATCGACGGCCAGTCGCGCGCCTTTGCCAGTAATGATACCTTTGAGCACAAGTGGTATTTGAATCTGTTGTTTAAGCCATTGGATGTCATCTCACGTGGCATTGTTGGCCACATTACTGCCCACTCAATATAGACTATAATTAGGTCTCTTATGTTTGACTTCATAATTATTCAATAGGTTGTGATATCTAAATCCCAACACTGGGAAGACGACAGTTAATACAATCGTTTATATTTGGCTTTTTATGCTCTTTGCGCCATATCTACTATTACTACTACTATTCATAGGCCAAAGCCTTTCTTCCTGCACAACCTATAGTGAGGCCAGGAATCATCATTTTACCGTTAGGTATGGTGACGAGGATAGTGTCACAGTTTTAAGCACACACACCTGAACGCTCCGTATACGTAGCTTAGTGGTTATTAGGCTAGCGTACACTACCAGTAGACGGCCCTTGGAAAGGCCCGTAATCATTCTAGTTTTAACTCACGCCTAGAATTTTTTTTGTTAAAAAAAATTCTTGCCACAGCTGGGGTTCGAACCCACTAACTCAGGGTTAGAGAGCGGACACATTACCACTGCGCCACCCGCCTGAGCTTACAGCCATATCAAGAGTAATGTGTCTGTTTTTATACATGAAGAGTTGTAACTATTTAATCAAATTTGGTTCCGTTTCGGCCATCACTTTGAGTGATACAAGTGTACCGTAAGTGAAAACAATTATAGTGCCCGAACTATTTACTCTTGGTATATTTTGTTATAATATTTTAATTATAAAAATATATAAATTATGCTTAAATATTTATAATTTATAAATTTGTAGTTTGTATTTGTTTTAAAAAATTATTAAAATAATTTTTGAAATTTTTTTCTTAAACATTTTAAAACAATATTTAAATAATTTAATTATTTATCATCAAAAATAAGAGTTAGTTAACTTTTTAAAATATGTATTTAGCTGCTAGCTACTATCCAATTTTTATAAAATAATTTTTTTATCCGAAATTTTTTAATTAGAAAAATATTTTCTAATTCCAAAATTTAAATTAAAAAAGCGATTACAGAAACGAGTATTTAATATAAATTTTACTGTTATACAGTAACATAAAATATTTTGCTATGCATTACATAGCCATTTTTATATTGTCAAATGATCTCAATTAATTATAACAAAAATTTAATTTAATAAGTCTGTTTGCTTAAATTTTATTTCAAGTTTATTTTAATAGTTGAATAGTTTTTAGTATGTTTGATTAAATTTGATTGGCTTGTATTTATATTAATTTTGCTTGATTACTAATTTTATATTTATATAAAACTTTGCAAATTGATATAAACATGAAACGTTAATTTCTGATCAATCGGCCAAAACAGCTTTTCTTCTGCTGGGCCTTTCTATTTGGGGTTGAAGTAGACGTTTACGCATTGTCTCAGCTAGTGATCAATTCTTTAAACCCGATCCCAAAGTTATTCGATTAACTTGAATAAAAATTGTTTTACAATGGAGAAAAGTTTTGTAGCTAAACTCAATAACTCGTTCTTATCTGTAAAAAGTTTTATGGCTTAACTCGTAAACCCTTCTAAGGTAGAGCTCGACTGTCCACGACGTCGTCTTCTGAGATTAATTTTAAGCTTAATCTTAACTTTTTGTTTAGTAGAACTTTATAGCTGAGTACAACAAACCGTCTGTGATGTGAACTTTAAGGCTTAGCTTCACTAACTTATATGGAAGTGCTCGACCGTCAAAGAAGATCGTACCAAATGTTGGCTTTTAATGCTAAGAACTAACCTTTCTAAGGGGCAATCTATCACGACATTTGACTTTTCTTTAAACGCAAGTTTGGATCAAAACTTAGATTTAGTCTTTAGCTAAACTATATCTCAGTCTTAAATAACGATTTTTACAAATAAAACACTTTATTTAACATTTATTTAAACTACGAATTAAAAAATACAATAATTATAATATTTATTATTAATAAAATTATTTTTATTTAAATTAATATTTATAATTTTTTATATATTTGTAATAACATTCAATTTTATTTAGAAAATTAATTCAAAAATTGTCTAACTTTTAACGGATGTTTTTTCATTTAAACTATTAGACCGGAAGCACATATTTTGAACGGATGTTCTTTTAAAGTATTGAATGAAAAGACTGTATTTTTGCTACATCTTAATGCAGATTAATTTAATTTAATCTATAAATAGAGATATAAATAATTTTAGTATAAACAATAAACTTATATTTATTAATGATTTACTGACAAATACGAGATTTATTCCCGTTATACTTTGATAGATGTTAATTCTAAATTAACAGGTTTTAAAAGTTTTTATTTATAAAGTTTTCAAATTGAAATTTTTTTTGAAACATCAAGAACTGAATTATTAGAAACATAAAATTACGTAATTTTTACATTCAAGATGATGTGTTGTTTTTAATTAAATTTAGATAGTTAAAATACTTTCTTCACTATATTTTACATTTTATTATACAAAAGTTTTAATTTTTTTTAATTTATCAAATAAATTGTAGCTTAATATGATATTATTGATAAAATAAAATATGTAATGTTTTTATTTATTTATTAGTTTAAAATATTTTAATACAATTTAATTTTAAATTATATTATTATAATTATAATTATTTTATTAGAAATACATTTATTTTAATATAGCAACCTTTTTTTCATTTTAAAAACAATAATTAATTCAAGTAAGATTATTTTTTGTCAATTTTTAATATTTAAAAAAATAGAATTGAAATATTTTTAAAATAAAATTTTTAACGCAGAACGAAACCATAAAATATGTATTTATTTTTTGTTTTCATAAAATTTATACTTTCCTTAAAGAAAATATTCCGGAAACTAATTAATATTGTAATTGCGGTTCAAATTAATACTCTTTATGATCTTAACTTAAACGGCATCGTATGATAGATCCAATTCAGGTTTTTTAACTACTACTTCCGAGAATTTAGGCCGCGCTCTACGTTGAGCACTCATTGTATAGCTATCTAATTTGAATATACTTTTACAATATTCAGGCACAAGAACTACTTTATGCTCATTAATATATAAAATAAACAATAATAATAATATAATTAAATCAAATAATTACTATAAATAATAATTAAATATAAAACAATATTTATCGATATTATTTTGTTATAAGAAACATTTGGAATCAGGTGCAGATTAGCAAATATGTAAAGTTTCAAGTTTAATTATCTTTAAATTCCAATTTTGTAAAGATAATAATTCGTTTATGTTTAAAATGAAATCTTATTAAAAGTTTAAAAAAAGTTTTATTTATGTAACAAATTAAATGATAAGAAATAATATTTATCTTTAAAATGTAAATAAATTGATAAATTTTAGGGAATTAACTTACGAAAATCTATAATACTCTAAAAAAAATTAAAATCCTTATTTACTTACTGATATATTATTTTATTGCAAAGTTATAACCAAAATTTATCAATAATAATAAAAGAGAATACTTGAATAACAGTGTATGATAAGATAATTATTTATTATCAAGCGAAGGAAAAAAGTTCTTCAATAAAGCAATCTTGATAAAGTTTTAAAAAGGAAAAGTTTATAAAATTTTACAAAAAGTTACAAAAAAAACAAAAAGTTTACGTTGTTGTCTCAATAGCCAATATGGAACATTTGCCCAAAAATTTGTTTTAATTTGTAAATTTTTAAATGAAATTTATGCATCTTATCATAATTAATAGTTAAAATTTTTATACAACTATTAGAAATTTATTATTTATAAATTAAATTATCATTTTAGTATATTGTAACGTTATATTTTTTATTATATATTTTTATTATTTATTATTATTATATATAACTATTAAATAATAAATTTGTACTTTGTATAAATATAACGTTTTCAAATACACAAAAGATTTAAAAAATAATAATTAATTCTCAATTTTAAGAAAATCACTGGAAATAAATCTAAGCAAAATTAAATTAAATTAATGTATTTTAAATTAAAAAATGTCAAAACGGATTTTGCATTAAATTATAAAAAAAAATTTGATAATTTGTTATTTTTAAAACAAATGCTAAAAAATATAAATCTAAGAAATTCTTGAATTAATCTAACATTTTCCTAATAATTTAAATTTAAATCTATTAATACTCTGCATAAAAATTATATTAATTACATTATTAAAATAATTTACTATTTATTTATAATATTTGTTATAAATTAATTAACTTAAATAAATTTTTAAAAAATTTAAAAATGTATTTTTATTTAATATATTTAATTTAGTTTAGTTATTTAATAAAGTAATTTTATATTTAGGTAAATTAAATAATGTTTTAAGAATAACAACCAAATTTTTTTTAATTATAACTATTTTAAACTAATTAATAAATATTTAAAAAGTTAAACTAGAATTAGCATAAATTTAGAATTTATTTTCTAATTTGAATTTAAAAATTAATAAAAATTGTTTGTCGTTAATAAATTTATATTAAAAATATTTTATACATTGCAATAGAAATTTATTCAAAACTTAAATTTTTTTCTCATTATTCAAGTAAATTTTAAATAATTTTTTAAACACAATTTATAAATTATGGCTACTTTTCAGTGGTCGATCTGGTCAGTAGACGCGCTTTTAGGTTGCTTTACAGCAAACCGTAATCATTACTTTTAATATTTAAGTTTTAAGTACGTTTTAAAAATAAATGTTAGTTAATTAATTTTAAATTTAATAACAAATTATATAACTAATAAAATACAATAGAAATAGATCGCCTCTATAATAAAAACTGTTTATATAATTAAATTTATATTTATTTTATACTTTAGAATTAATTTTATAATAATTTATTAAGATTAATTTTCTAGTTGTATAATGTTATGAAATATTCAATATAATTTAATCTAGCAAACTTAATTTAAAAATATTTATAAAAAATTTAAATAAAATTTGGCAAGATAATTTTTCAATAAGTGTGACGTAAACTATTAAAAACCAATACATTTATTATCAATAATAAGTTATAAAGGGGTTTTATTGGTTTGCTTATTACAGGATTTATCATAATTGTTTTATAGATCGCATCAAAAGACATCTTTTTGCCATTGAAACTATATTTTTTAAAAATTTAGTTTTCGAGTTATTTAATATCAAAGTTTTGACTTCAATGGGAATTTGGCCAAAATTCCAATTT
>JAQFXP010001738.1:0-17869 GCA_034693685.1 Belba bartosi
TTCTAAAATCAAATGACAGGCGAAGAATCACACAATTGGCGATCCATAACCCGCTTATGAATTCTGCCACCATTGGAAAAATGGCGGCCGAAAGGGGTACCCCCAAGGTATCACGTGTAACCATTTGGAGGTCCCTCCGTAAGTCTGGTTACCTCAAGTGGACCCCTCGAATAATCCCGAAAATGACACCCGAACACATGAGAAGACGGGTCAAATGGTGTCATGACAACAAGAATAGGGACTGGTCCAAGGTTCTTTTCACGGACGAAAGTTATTTCTTGCTTTTCCGTAATAAAGCCAAAATGTGGGGCAAAAAAAGACCCGAAAAACAGTCTCCAAAACATGGACCGGCCATAATGGTCTGGGGAGGGATTAGTCTTCGGGGAACAACAACTTTGAAGCTCACCCGGGGCTCTATCGATTCCCTGAAATATCAAGAAATTGTCAGTGAAAACATCCCAAGCATTGAAGAGCTCTATCCGGACGGGTTTGTCTTCCAACAAGACGGAGCCCCAGCACACCGCTCTGGGAACACAATGAAATGGTTCAGAGACAACGGGTATGAGGTTCTTGAGTGGCCGGCAAACTCTCCAGATCTGAATCCTATCGAAAATCTATGGCAGATAATGAAGGACGCCTTGGAAAAGGAAATCGACCGAAATATCGGTGAATGGATAACCAAAATTGAAAAAATTTGGAATGAAGTAGTTCCTATTCATTTGGAGTCCTTAATTAATAGTATGTCCCGTCGTCTTCAAATGTGTATTCACGCCAAAGGGGCCAAGATAAAATATTAATTTTTTTGTGCAATTAATGTCAACTCAATTGTATTTCATTTAAAATTCAAATCAATGAATTCATTAAAGTAATTTTGATCATAATTAAATTTTTCTAATTTTCCTTAAATATGAAACAAGCTTTACAGTACAGTACAGTAGAGTACAGTACAGTACTATGCAGTTAGTAATGGCAAGACGTTACCTGTTTGAATGTCCTATACATGACCTGAATTTCTCGCTTGGAAAAATTAGTACATCTGCATAATTCGGCTAAACTCTCCTTCGGTGGACCTGCTATACGGAACGAACACTTTCGCGATTCACGTCTTTCATCCATTGATTCACTTATGTCTGAATCGAAACCATAACAAAACAAATAAACAATTATTCAGTTTTGGATTCTTGTGAGCGCTTGACGTCGACGTATGTTGTCTTTCGCTTTCTTATTGGCGATTCAATTCAAGTCTAAAAGCTTTGTATTCACTCAAACCAAACCACATATTCTCATATCGATCCGATCTCTTGAATCTGCGCTGAATCCAGAATTTCAGAACAAATTTAGTTTTAAAACATTCGCGCATTTAATTCATTAAAATAATCAAAACATTTCCCATAATTTATTAGTTGACTCAATAATTGACATTTATCAAACACTTAGCTTAAGTTTATGTTAAATTTTTTTTTTAATTCAAACAATTCTAGATTTTTCTAATAAACAATAGTTTTAGCTAAATAAATAGTAATTATTATAAGCTACTATATTTCAAACTTGGTTATTATTTTAAATTAACATAACCCAGCTATTAAGAATAGAACTAGAAGAAAAAATTAAGTTGCAAAAAAACTTAATTTATTACTTTATAGATAGTTTGTTTTGCAAAATTACTTAAACCATGAAATGCTAAACTTTAAAATTTAACGTCTGTTTAAAGTTTAAACTAAAGACAAGAATCGGGTCGGCCTGGGTTGGGTTGAACCCAAAGTATAAATTTTTCCACAGCTAAAGTATTTTAAAATAATAAATTTTGCCATTGTTATGCCGATCTCATAAATTATTAAACTTGATAGATGAGAGGTTTTCACTCATTAGGGGGTTTACTTTTTAGAGATCCGAGTTTATCTAAATTTTAGGTTAGCTGATCTTAAAACTGTGCTTTTTTGCAAATTAAAGTTATGACAATTTCTGATTTAATTAAAATTTCTAATTGTATTAAAAAACTTATTGAAGGTACAAGCAAAAAAAAAATTAAAAACAAATAAACTATAAAAACTAATGTTAACGAATAAATAATATCAACTAATAGATAATATTGTAAAAGGAAGAGTTAAGATATTTATGCTTAATGATAATAATTTGTAATTTTATATTTAAGTCGAGATTAATCTCATGTTTAAAGTTTAGTTTAATCTAATGATTGCATGAAATACTTAATCAATGAATGTTTAAGTTTATCAATGAATGTATTAATGAATAAATTTATATGAATGGTTTATAAAAAATCATTCAAAGCTAATGTCAAATGTAATATAAAACTAATGTAAGAAAATATGCAGAAATAAGTTTAATCGTAAGTTTAAATTTAAATTCAGACATCAAGCTCTACACGAGATCTGACTTGTATTCAAAGCTCTGATGAAGAGTTGTTAAACTCATAATTATATTTATTAAATAAAAGTTACTTTGTTATTAAAATCTATTTCTGAGTTTACTTTCATTTTACTCGAATTTGTCTTCGTAGCCGTACAGACCAGAAACCGTTTGTACTCATCACTTCATACCTGACCACTACATCCCTCAACAATCGTCAGAACCGACGGGAAGTCCCAACTCACACCTGAGCATTGGAAGTCACACAACAATATTAACTAATTCATAAAAATCAAATTGATTGATACAAATGATTGGAAATTGTAATTTATTATTAGATAGTATTTAACTGATTACTACAAAAATAAAATTTAAAAATAAAAATAAAGTTAAATAAATTAACTTAATTTTAAAATTAAGTATGCACTAATCAATTCATCAAGATATAAAATTATCCAACTAAGTGGTTTTGGTTTAATAAATTGGTATTGTATACCGTATGAACAAGATAAAAAGCATATTATATAAAGTAAATTTTCATATTAACACTAAATAGCTATTAAATTGATTCAAACGATAAGTTAAAAAATGTATTATTTATTATAAAGTGCGTACAAGAAATGAATAGAAAGTGGTCTTAATTAAATCAAATCATTAATATAATAAATATTTTTACTAAAAATAAATATTATAACAAAAATAAAACTAAAATTAGAAATGAGTTTATATAAAATGAGTGTATATTACAGTATATGAGCAAAAGAATTGAAGCGAAATATTAATAAACAATTTTGTTTTGGTAACTATTGGTTGCTATGTCTCCGATCGAACCATTCAGACAAATGTTAAATTAATTGCCATTTAGTCTTAAGTGCATTTGTGCTAGCTGGCTAGTTTGCTAGTTGGCTTGTTGCAATAACTTTATCGAAACTTGGAACTTGACGAGAGCAACTAAGCAGTGATCTTGGACATCACTGAATGGATTTCAGTCCAAACCAAAACTATATGTCCTCAGAGCTAATGCCGAGTACGTCGACAGTGCACCTCACCTGTCCCACCTGCCGCATAACCATTACCCCGAACAGACAGCGCTCAATGTGTCCATTCTGTGGCAACTTTTATAACCCAAACGTTGAATTGGATATAAGATTGCGATCGGATTTTAGAATTGCAAATGACTCGCATTCAGACATTCTTCGCTTACCTCCAATCGTAAGTTAATTTACAGTTTTGATTAATACTGTAATACTGTAATAGAGTTATAAGACATATATTATACTGTATATCTGTATATTGTACAGATTATACACTACTATTTATCAGATTTATACAATACATAGAGAGTGTTGAGTTTTATGTTATTTGAAGTCATTTGCTATTGGTGCTAAGCAATTAGAAATAAAATTCCATTTATATAATAACTGTTATATAAATGTTTGTCAATAATAATGATATTATTGATTGAAAACTAAAACGAATTCATAGTTTATTGCATAAATCAATATAATTTTACTTAAAATATTAGAATAAATGAATTATTGTGAGAGTCTAGACGGTTGACCACTTAGTGTAGAAGAATATTTAGCTATAATCCTCTAAATGGTTTCTAAAAGAGATATGGATTTTAAAATATTTTCAAAGGCGATGCCGGGAGATAACAAATTATTTTAATCATGATTAAACCATATGATTAAATAGTAAAATGTGGAAAAATTAGTTTTCTAACTTTATTATTTAAAAAGTTATGCACGTTTAAAAATACACAAGTTTCTTACAGTTTATAAATTTCAAACTTAATTTACAGACAAACTATATGAGATATTTTAATTGTTTTTTACTAACAAGAAGCTGTACCTTAAGGTTTCCCACAACAAGCACAATTTTTTAATTTTAAATTGCCAAAATTCTCCATTGTTAAAATATTTAGCTTTTTGCTAAATAACTTTTAACGCCAAAAAACCCCAAAAGTTTTTTTTTACTAAACTGTATTAGATAAACACAGTTTATAAATAGACTCCACATTGACTTTGGGTTTTCTTTTGCGTCACTATGAAAATCATGTTTATATTTTTTAAATATTATTTTTTATTACAAAAAAAATTGTTTATATAAATATTTTATTTAATAATTCTGTTTTAATATATGCGTGTTAGTGAAAAAATAATTAAAATATAGTTTGTCTGTAAATTAAATTGTAAATTTGAGAATAAAATGTAACCTTGTTTAAATTTGTTTATAGCTAGAATAATATTTTTTATGTAAATTTTTATTGAATAGATCACATATTAATGTGAGAATATCATTGAATTTGATAATTATAAATATTATGTTTCGACATCGCCTTTGACTTATTTTTGCTTTATGTTTAATCTAAATTTATGTTAATTTAACTTGCTTCAATCTCTGATTTAGAGCCAGTTGATTTTATTTAGAAATTAGCTGTGAAATTTGGAGTTTTTCTGGAGTTTACTACAAAGCAGTATAAGGCGAGTATATTGACGCTTGGAAACTAAAATTTATTAAAATGTTAAAACATATGTTAAAAATGGTAATGTGATATAATAGTTGAAAATATTAATATCGAATATAGTAATGTCGAAAATGCTTATTCGAGTATATTCGACATTATTTTCGACATTACCATATTGGACATTACTATATTCGGCATTAATATTTTCAAGAATACTATATTTAACATATGTTTTAACATTTTAATAAATTTCAGTTTCAAAGCGTCAATATACTCAATTTTACAGTCAGTTTATAAATAAACTTGAAGTTATCAGTTAAAAATTGTAAAAATTAAGCTATTTTTGCTAGCTAAACCCGTGGAAAACAAATAAACTTGGATATTTAAAATTTTAAAAGATTTTTTTTGCCTGGATACTTTTATTTATTTAAATTATATTCTACTAAAGTTTACTAAATTTTTAATTTTAACTTTTACTAATTATTTAATGCAATTTGTATTAAAAATCCAATATTTTATTGATAAAATGAATTTAAAATATCAACAGGACTCTCATCGACCAATATTGCGCGTAACAGGGTTTGGACCATTAATTACTGATGGATTGAGTATGAATCCAAAACACAATTGCATAAAATTAAAATTAATTAAATAAACTATTTTTGACAACAGGTGTAATCCATACCTACATAACAGGCCTACTGTTCAGACCGAGCGATGAGGAAGAAACCCCTAATTTGTATCTGTCTTTACCACCAATTCATAATTCGCGATCAAATGCCACAATCACTGAAATGACTACGTTTTCAAATGACAGACATTTATCGAGATTTGGTGTCAAAAGTTCGGCAAAAACTCCTGATTTCCTAAGAAAGGCATTAGAAGAGCCAGAATTGTCGTTCAATTGTAACAAATTTTCTAATAATTCAATTAATTATCCCAAACGCAGTAAATCAATTGAAGAATTTAAGTATAATTTAAAATGTTTCAAAATTTAAATTTAAAAAATCTAATGATTTTAAACTTGAAATTTAGACATCAGTTAAAGAAATCGATTGAAAGCGCAGATTATACGGCTTTACATGACTTTTACGAACAAACCTTTAGCTCTTATGTAGAAATCAATGCTCTTTTCAAACAAAATCCAGAACAAGAAACGGCCAAGTTAACTGACCCTGAACTCAAAACTGACTTGATTTATACAATTTACGATGAGCTTGATAATTTAGTAAAACTGAATTTTTATCAGTTATTTTTAATTTTTATTGAATAAATTAATTAAACAATTGTTTCTATTTTGAAGCCTTCATTCATTAGTAAATCTGTATTAAAAGGCGTCGTCTCTTCACTTACATCATGTGATCAGTTAGTGATTTATTTGTATTATGAATCAGTAAAAAGGATGAAAATAGGGATGAACGCCGTTTTTACTTATTAACAGTATACTGTAGTAAACAAGGCGTTCATCCCTATTTTCATCCTTTTTACTGATTGATGATTTGTATAAATACTAACTCTTGATTGAAATCAATTGATTTATTTAGATTAAAAGCCAAGGATGAGATTCGGGCGCTATTTGTATTGTTGCAGGTCAGACATACAGTATATACAGTAGTATATTATATACGATCAATACAAATGATCATTCATCAGACATATTGCTATTTTGTTAATTAATTTAAACATTTGTTTAAGAATCCAATATTCAGTAATCAGTCTTCGTATAGCGTTTTTGCACATCTTCTCAAACGCATTGTAGGTCTAAATAGTGGAGAACATCAGTTACTCATTCATTGGTTTTCAAAGTAATTTTTACTATTTTCTTCTTATTAATAATATTTAAACACACTATACCAAAGGTGCGCACATCTCATAGTTCAAAAGAGTTGATTAACAATTTAACTGTTTACTAAACATACAAAAACAATATATCTGCAATGTCCAAAACTTGACCTTGGTGAACATTGCAGATATATTGTTTTTGTATGATTAACAAATGGTATAAAAATTATCAAACATTTTGATTTTTTATCTTGTGCTTATTGCACAGTTAATTATTTAGTGATACAGTGTTATAATCAGAGTTAGTGCATTAAAGAAAAGGCTATTTCTAAAGTCATTTTATTTTGTTAGTAGATTAATATGCCCATACGTTTAGCACTGATAGAGGCTCCTCAACTGACTAAACGTATAGCGAGCAAATTCCATTAATATAATAAAGTTACTTTATGGAAAGGAGCTTTGCCATATAGATAGAGGTTGTAGCAAAGACCAATAATCTATGCTTGCCAAACCCTATTTGGCAAATATGAAACTATAGTTTTTATACTTTTTATTAAGTTACCACATACGGTAATTATTATGTTGTTTATATTATTACAATGGCACAATGTTTTTAGATTTAATTATTATTTTAAAATTATTGTATAAATATATTGGTAATATATTGGTAAAATGTTATTTAATATTGTTATTACAATTTATTGCTATTTTGCAGACAAGAATTTTACGCAGACTTATCTCAAATGACAATTTTTTATTTTAACACAAAATAAAATTTAAAACATATCTTTATTCCAAATATCCGCAGTATTTAAACATAATCTAAGTTAAAATATTAGTTTACTTAAAAAGAATAAAAATTCCAATTGGTTATATCCACGACCAATTTTTGTTGCACTACTACGAAATTACAAAATAATTTCTCCTTCATTTTCCGTTCATTTCCCCCAACTTTTATAGTAGATTTTTAAATTTTATACACAATTATCCATCAAATAAAGTGTTATTTTGAATTAAAACGTATCCAACAATAAAATAGTTATTACTTTGTAAACTTCCTATTCTTTTCTATTGGAAATTAAAAATTTCAAAATATATTTTTTTATTTTTCTAATTTTGCAAAAATTTTAAATTTTGTTTTACTGAATTTAATATTTGCTAAAAATTTAATTTTTAATAAATTTAAAAAAATTCCGTGGCCAAGGTTCTTTATACATAATTTTCTTTAAAATAAAGTATGTTATTACGAATAGAACAATAAATTATTTAACATTTTGTAAACTTCCTTTTCTTTTCAATTAAAAATTGAAATTTTAAAAATATTTATTTTACCTTTTTACTTTTTAAAAATTTTAAATGCTGCTTTATTGAATATATAGTATTTAAAAACTTTAATCATAATAAAACATAAAAATTTTTTAGGGAAATCTTTATTATGTGGCCAAGGTCGTCTTTGAAATTAATTAAATTAAATTGCCAATTTTGTTGCCAATTTTACTAATTAATTTTTTAAAATAAATTTTATGAATTAATTATAGTTTAGACGCAAATCGATTAAAATCTTTGGTTAAAAGACTTTTACAATTCATAACAATACGAGAGTTTCCAGCGATTCGTCACCGATTGCCTTCAATCAATAAAAGCAGATTTTGGATTCCATCGTCAGTTTGTTTCACATTTTTTCTAATTTCTCTTTTTATAAATTATAAATTTATTATTTTATTTTACAAAAGTTTGCAAATTATATAAGAAATTAATTTAAAAATTGTAACCTTTTTCCCTAGCAGATTTGTTTATTTTGTTGAAATATTTTTTCGTTTACAATATCTTATTATATAAAATTATTTAATTTATAAATTAAAAAAAGAATAAACCAAAAATTTCTCTGATTTTTGAAAACCTTGTCAAGCATTAATCTTCCCTTTAGCATTTGATCTGCAAAAAGGTTTCCCCCTCATCTTTGGAATTTGGAGGGTTGCCTGTAAATTATTGGGCAAAATTAAATTTAAATTAAACCCGATGTAAATTTAGTTAAATCGGGTTAAAGTTTGAACACATTTAGGCAGGAATTGAGAAAATCGGCCGATCCAGGGGTTATCAGGGGAGGGATTTTTTCTAAAAACGCTTAAAACCCTATTTATTTATAATAAAATTTTTTTAAATTTAAATGAATTTAAACTGCATTTAGTTAATTTAACTGGATTCTAACCGGATTTAGCACCAATTTAATTTTTTTTTATTTTAATTAAAAAATCCACAAAAAACAGAGGGTACCTTTCCGCGGACCAAATGCTAGGGGGAATAAATGCCAAATTTCAAAGTCAAAGGGACATTTTTGACTGATCCCTTCCTTCTCGATCCCTGCATTTAAGTGAATTTTAAAGTATTGATGATTAAAAATATTTCTATCCTAATCCCATTAAGTGCTTAGCCAAAATTGTTTCCAAAAAATTCATCCCCAAATTCCACCTGGATTTTTCAACTTTTTAAATTTCTGCTTAAACATATTTAATTAAATTATTGCTTTTTATTAATATAATTTGAGTTTAAATATTTATAATATTAACATTCAATTTTTTTAATGCAAACCAGAGCCACTCGAGTGCTTGCATTGTTAAGTAAGAAATTAATTTTTTGATAATAAAAATAAAATTTTTGCTGCATTTTCGTCAGACGCTGCGAACAACAAAGTTATGCCTAATTTGATTAATTACGACGAGTTCTATAATTATGCTCTTGATCACATTAACCTTATGTCGGAATACTACAGATGGCAAAATCCTTCAAAAACTAATCGGTTGCTAATTTTATTATTTTATTAATTATTGCAAAACAATAAACATGATTTTCAAAATCCAGGTTTTCCTATTGCCAATATCCTTTTATTTTAAGCATTGTGGCAAAGAAAACAAGTAAGAAAAATATTTTATACTATTTTTATACAGTATAAACTTAATTTGTAGACTAACATAATTAAAATGTAATTTATTTTCATTGTTTTTAAGTACTTCAACGAGACTCTGAACAACAGATGATTCTGAATGCAAGAGTAAGTTCGGCTTTTTTACACTAATATACCGGTAATTAATATTTAAGATAGTCAAGCTGATATTTATATTACTAAACAAAGGTTTTGGTGCATTTTAAGCAATATTTTCAAAAATATATAAAATTTAATGTTTACAAAATCAGCATAGAAATTTAATTAAAAACTTTTTGTTGCTGCTAATTTTGAGATTTTTTGAGTCAGCATCTCTAGATTCTGTCAAAATAACAACGTATTTAAAAAAGTCTAACAGGGGGGGGGGTCAGTTCTAATTTTGACAATTAGCATTTCTAAATTAGTGTTAAATCTAGCTAAATTAACTTAATTTAATTTAAATCTGATTAAATTGGGTTAAATCACGTCATGATTATATAGAATTTTAAAACATTTTTTAAAATTCTTACTCTAAACCCTCCCCCTAGGTTTTTGGTCAAAATTTTGGAAAAATTTCTTTCCTGATCTTCCTTCACCCTGTATTTTGCTTGACTTTTGAAACTCTGTTTAATATAATTTTTATACAATAAATATTAATTTTATTTTTATTTTATTACATATTAACAACGCGTTGTTCTATAATGAATTAACTAATTTTATCTGAATTATCAATTAAACAAATAATCATGTTAACAATTTATATATTTATAGCAAAGTCTTCTAAACCGAGCAATCCATCAACAAGTGGCTGATATTGACGTATTTTTTCTTAATTTAAACATTCGTCGATCAAATTTGGTATCTGATTCCCTAAATGAGGTCACATATCAATTAAATTTATTTGAACTTAGCAAGTTTGTTTAAATGTTCAAATGTTTTCTCTACTGACTATAGATTGCAAGAAAACAAAATGATTTGAAAAAGAAACTGAAAGTGACTTTTGTTGGGGAACCCGGGCTTGATATGGGAGGACTGACCAAAGAGTGGTTTTTATTATTAATTAGACAGATATTTCACGAAGATTATGGTTAAATTTTGAAAAGTTATTTTAAATCAGTTTTTAATATCTTTAAAACAATTTTAGGAATGTTTGTGTATCATAGCAAGGCAAGATGTTACTGGTTTAGCACGGCACAATTAGGCAATTTTAGAGAATACAATTTAATTGGAGTTGTATGTTTTAATTATTTATAAATAGCATTTATTTGTTATTTTAATTTTTAAAATATTGAAACTAATTTATATAAATATATTTAAACCCCTTTGACAGTTAATGGGCCTGGCTGTTTACAATTCTATGTAAGTTTATTGATGACAAAACAATTTCAAATACATGAAAAAGACTTCTTTGGATTGTTTTTCCAACTTTTGTTTAATTATATTTTAAATGAAAATAAATGAAAGTTTTTGAAATATGATTCTTATCAATAAATAGGTCTTTTTTGTAAACTCAGAATTACATTATTAATGAACTGTTGTTAAAAATATTTAATTTGATGACAAAACAGTATTTTAAATCAATTTTTACAAATTAATGTTTTTATCTATTTTATGCATAGAATACTTGATCTTCATTTCCCAACTCTTTGCTTCAAAAAACTATTGAGTCCTCCAGTAGTGCCACAAGAAGTAGATCGATCACCGGTTGGAATGTGCAATATATCAATGGATGACTTTTCAGAAGTAATGCCTGTGAGTGTCACTGCTCTAAAAATATATTTCAATTTTTTGTACAATTATATTGAAATTATTTTTAAGCTGTTTATTATTTTTATATTTAATTGTTTTATTAAAAGTCTAAGTTTTTCAGCAATTACTTACAATTAAACAATTTATTTGACAACTTTTGGTTTAAGCAAATATAAAAATTAATTAAATATTACATATTAAGTATAGAAATGTAAAAGTGGAAAAGGTAGGAATTTTATCTTGATTTAAAAATTTTAGAAATTCTTTTTCTGTAAAAACCACAAAAACGTTTATTAAATTTTTTTTTGAGAGTTTAAGTATAGACTATATTTACAGTAAGTTTAAGTTTATAATATACTGTACTTGTACAAAACAAATGGTTATAAACATAAACTCACTTGTCAGTAAATATGGAAAAAATCGAGTAAAGTAAAATAAAACGTACAAAGTATTCTATCTCAAATTTAATTCACAATTCAATTTACACAAATATTTTATTTCTTATTTGTTTTTATAAATAATTAATTGTAAAAAATTCTATATTTTTGATATTAATATTAATTTAATTTTTTAATCAAAATGAAAAATGAGAAAAAATCCAGTTTGTTTATAACTTAGAATTGGACTTTGATAAGCATAAAGGTAAGTAAGCAAGAGCATATTCCTGAAAATACTTTAGATTTTCAATATATGCTATATGCTTACCAAAGTTCAGTTTATAACTTATAAACCAACAATTTTACTAAAAAAAAATTAGTTTTACTCGACTACTATCTCAGAAGCAGTACTAATAAGTAAATGGCAAATATTTAGTCTATAATGTTATTACTTTTATTATAAATCTTAAATTAATCTAATTTAACATGTTTGTTTAATCTTTTTAATTAATTTAAATTAAAAAAATTTTATCAAAGGATGTGGCGATTGGTCTGAAAGAACTCTTGTCTTATGAGGGAAATGTCGAGGAAGACTTTTGCATGAACTTTCAAGTTAGTTATGTTATACTGAATAGTTATAAAGTTAACATATCATTTGCGGTAATTATTGCGGCAATAATCAGGGTACAATTGCACCTAAATACTTTTGGGTATAGTTTTTAAAATAATTAATAAAAAATTAAGTTATAATTGGATTAAGACTAAAGATAGCTGTTATTAAAGTATTGATTATATATCCAGACTGCCAGATGACTAACCCTAATTGGAACGTAAAATTTTGATAATTTTGCTTGGACCTATTAAACTCTGTAGTAATTATATAAATTTGTTTAAGTTTTACAAATAAAATTTTACTTTATTTAGTATCAAACTTATTTTTGTTAATTTAAAACCTTAAAATTAAAAAGCATCTTACTGATTATGTCTATTATTTATTATCAAACAAGTTTTTAATTTTAGACTAAAACCAAGCATTGTGAAGGGGGGGATCAGCCAAAAATCCCCCTGATTTTGAAAATTAGCATTTATCCCCCCTAGCATTTGGTCCAAAAAAAGGTACCCCCCTCGAGGTTATGCCGGCAAATTTTTTGTTTTTTTGCCCAAAATTAGGAATTTTCCCCTAAATTGGTGCTAAATTCTGTTTAAATCCAGTTAAATTAGGTAAAATTTCATCACAAATATATAAATTTTTTAAGCGTTTTTGGAAAAATCCCTCCCCTGATCCCCCTAGGTTTTTGGTCAAAATTTTGGGGGAAATCCCCACCCTGATCCCCCCTGGATTGGCCAACCTTCTCAATCCCTGACTAAAACTAAGTCAATGATATGAGAGTTTCAGTTAAAAGTAGGCAATCAATCAATTAATTGATTCGAGTGATCTGATCAACAAGAAGAATGCAAACAAGTTATTGATTAATAATGAATTTATTTAATCACTATAAACACTTTGTTAAATTTGTAT
Source organism: Belba bartosi (assembly GCA_034693685.1). Taxonomy (NCBI): domain Eukaryota; kingdom Metazoa; phylum Arthropoda; class Arachnida; order Sarcoptiformes; family Damaeidae; genus Belba; species Belba bartosi. The sequence goes on from JAQFXP010001738.1 coordinate 13,185, forward strand.
GACTAAATTGTAATTAGAAATACATGCATTGAATTGAATTTCTTACAATTATATTCAAGTTTGTGATTAGAGTTGTAATTTTGCTTAAACACAATTGATAGACTCTGGTTAACTTAATTTGCCTCAATTATACTATACTGTCCGAGACATTCAGAAAGGGACACGAATTTTGCTATTTAAAAAACTTGTAAATTAGCTTGTACACTATATTTTTAAACCTTAATTCTAGAAAAACTGACAAATATTTCAACATAATATTTCAATTTATAATGACACAAGTTTAAAAATAAAAATATTTTAAATATTTTAAGTTCAATAACAAAACGAAATATTAATTGATACAAGCTATCCTTTTATAGAGTTTTATTAAATAGCAAAATTCCTGTCCCTTTCTGAATGTCCCGATAGTATGTCAGATAATATACCGTAAAAATAAATATATTGTTTGGAATTGAAGGTTTCAGTCGAAGAATTCGGCGAAGTTAAGACACATATATTGAAGACCAATGGACAGGACATCGCAGTTAACAATGAAAATAGATTCGGTCAGTGATTGGAATATTGAAAAATTTAAATTTTTCTCTAAATTGTATATATTTTTCTCTAATTTCGATCAAAAATTACAATATTTTACATTTTTGTATTTTTTACTAATTAAATAAAACAAAATAATTAACTCAATTAAATTACAGAATACGTTCAATTATATATGGATTTGATCTTAAATAAGGCAATATTTCAACCATTTAAAGCATTCTATTTAGGATTTCATAGCGTTTGTGCCTCTAATGCTCTAATTGTAAGTCAAACGACTAATGCACTAATGCTCTAATTGTAATAATTGCAACATTTGGTCAATTTCTGAATAGATGCTAAGACCAGAAGAAGTAGAAATGTTAGTCTGCGGCTGCCCTACCATAGATATGGAAGAGTTGCGAAAAGTGACGGTCTATGACGGCTTTCATGAGGACGAGAGCCTTATAAGGTTTGACCATTGGTTCCGATTTGCAATTTTAACTTTAATGTCTAAACCGATGTTTTGCAGACATTTTTGGGATATAATAAAGTCAATGGACGCCGAAATGCAAAAGGCATTCCTCCGCTTCGCCACTGGAAGTGATAGAGTGCCCATCAATGGCATGAGTGAAATGAACTTTAAAATATCGGCTCTTAATAGCAATACTGATATGTAGTGTTAATTATTTAATTCAAAACAATCAAAACTAAACTAACATTCGTTTAATTGATTCAAAGGCTGCCGATATCGCACACGTGTTTCAATCAATTAGTTTTGCCCCGATATCAGTCCAAAGAGATTCTCAAAGACAAACTGGTTATCGCTATCTCTAATGCCGAGGGCTTTGGACTCGAATGAGCGTATTGTCGCTTATTATTACTGTTATGCCCACTCTTATGGTTATATAATTAAAATTATGTCAATTAAATTAAATTAAATTAAACTTAGTTAAGTTATCTATTATTTAAACATTTAATCAAATGTTATGTTTGACACAAAACAATAAAAATAAGATTTGATGATAAAATTAAATTAAACATAAAATTATTAGTTATTTTTCTTTGGTTTTATACTCATTCCTATAATTTATTTTAATATCTTGGAGATTTCAATTTGCTTATTGCTTGTGCTTGTAAAATTTAAATTACCGGTTAATCAAATTAATTAAAATCATCAAATTACAGCATAATAATGTAAATTGAATAATCAAATGATCTAGCCGCAATGCAAATATGCAATACACAAACAATCGAAGAGCGCATGCGTTCAGAGCATATGCCACAACAATAATATTTTGAGCGCTAATCACATCATATTATAAGTCTAATATATGCATTAAATTAGACATAAATTATTTGAATTTAGAGACAATTTCATTGAATTAGTAAACAATGAGTAAACAAAATGAAGACAACAATAGTGGGGACGGCGGACAGAGAGTATTCAAACGGCTTTCAAAAATAAACGGAAAAATAAATGATATGAATGTCGAAGAGTTGAAACAACAGTTGAATCAATTGAATCTCGAAGTGAGGTCTGTATTGATAGCATATATTCGACATTAACTCAATTGAGACAATAATAGCGAATATATTCTGAAAACGTGTCCTTATCTGCAATAAGTGGTTCAATGGATTCGTGCAAAAAGCGGCTGAAGAACCACTTCCGGAGCGAAGCCTTGAGTAAAGTGTTTAAGAAGACTGTAATCTATTATTACGACGTCGTCTGTATTGTCGACTTTGAGGCCACATGTGATACACAACAGAACCAGCACTCGGTTCAGGAGATCATTGAATTCCCGGCCCTTATGGTCGACGTCAGACAAAAACAAATTGTAATTAAAATAATAATTTGTTTTTGACTCTAATATACGTTTTTGACTCAATTTGTTTGAATCAAATGATAGATTTCGACATTTCATGAGTTCGTAAAACCCAAGTCTTCGCACAAATTGTCTGAATTTTGTACGAATTTGACCGGAATTTCACAATCGGTTGTCGATAACGCCAAACCATTTCCACAAGTTTTGGATAAATTCGAGAATTGGTTCCACAGTTTTATCAAAAAGAATGGAATCACTTCTTTCGCTTTGGCTACCGATGGGTAAAGTCTTTATTCATATTTATTATCGAAATTAAATGCATTTTTAAAAATTGTTTTCAATCGGGACGTTAGGCCATGGGATATGACTCACTTCTTCGCCCGCACTGTAAGACTCAGTTTATTTCGATTTATCTTCGAATCCATTGTTAACTAAATTGACATTTAGTGCAAACTCTATGACATTCCGTATCCCTCTTATGCCAAGCGATGGATTAATATCCGAAAAGTGTTTTCCAGTCATTACCGAACACAACAAGTGAGCCATTGATTGGAATAATCTATTTATTATTTAAACAACAGTTTTTAATTAAATTAATTATTAGTTATCTTTGGATCAAATGTTGACACATCTGGGAATGGAATTCCAGGGCCGGAAGCACTGTGGCTACGACGACGCCATTAACATCGCGAATGTCTTGATCCGTATGATCATCGATGGCGCCAATCCTATAATCAATGAGCGGCTCAGTTGGCATCAGTCAGTTATTTACTCAGTTAACTACTTTTGTACTCTTATTGAAAGTGTATATAAAATATTATTTTCAGATCCGATCGGAATCGTTGGGCAGACATGAGATGTGGTTTTGTGCGCGTCTTCTATAACAAGCCTTCGGATGGACTCAATGTTTCCGATTCTGATGACTCGTTGTCTGAAGAATTGAGAGAAAGTACTAAAAGTTAGACTATTTCTACACAAAATCGATTTCGATATCTATTAAACCATTATTTTTGAATAATTTAGTTTTTATTTCATTTGGTATTTATTTTAATAATTTTCTATTGATTTTAAAAAATAAAAACAATTTACAGAAAATTAAACTTTTTCTTAATTTAGAATTTAAAATATTATTAACCATTAATAATGTCGATTATATAATGTGCTTATAATTACATTCCTTATAATTGCAATGGGATTGTAGTCACTATACTGTATAACGAAAGTACAGTACAAAACCAAAATCAGACAAGTTACATTCTTGGCCAAGTGATATAATTAGAGGATTTGACGAAACGTCAATTCTTAATAGAGATAAAGGAATGCAATCAAAGGCTGTTTGGAATCACATTATAACAAAACACTTGTGAATTCAACTATTGTTTCAATTAAATCATAACTTAATTTAAATTAACATTTTATCGAATATCTCATAATTCCTTAAGAAGGTTCCGAAAGGACCGAAAGCGCGAGAGTTTTAAATACAATAAACTTCTTAATTCATTACCACTAAGTTTAAAGAGTTATTTAATTAAACTATAAAACTATTTTATTTATTTGAAATTTTAGTTTAAATTCAACTCGGTCAATTTTAATTTCAATTAGCTTAAATATCAACAACTTCTCAAAATTACAATTTTACGCGCATTTAAACAATTCAAATAAATTGTTTTCAATTAATTTTTTATTTATTAATAGAAACGAATTTCTCGATAATGTCCACAAATTTGCTTTTATTTCGATTTTTAAAAACTACAAAATCTGAACCAATTTCAAGATATTTGTCGAAATATAATCGAATTGTTTATAAACCGAATGAAGTAATTGATAGAAAATATAGAAAATTGTGTCCGAAGTGTGAAACTAAAAAACACGAAAAATGGATTCAAAGACTGTTTGGAATGTCTGGAGAGTTGAGTCGCTATTCGTTTCCGAAAGTTAAGAAAAACAAAAACCATTTGAAATGACGAGTCTTTGAAACAATAATTACTTATTTATTACTTTCAATAAAAGTTATTTTATATGATTTGTGGGAAAATGTTTAATAAAATTATTTATACAAAAATTAACAAAACTGACCAATGAATAAGAATTAACTATTTACAAATAATTTACTAATATATTTTTTAAATATTTTTTCTTCTTCTAAAAACAAGAGGTAGAAGATCTGAGAGTCTGTAATAGAAAAGTTAGTTAAGTCTGTAATAGAAAAGTTAGTTAAGTCTGTAATAGAAAAGTTAGTTAAGTCTGTAATAGAAAAGTTAGTTAAGTCTGTAATAGAAAAGTTAGTTAAGTCTGTAATAGAAAAGTTAGTTAAGTCTGTAATAGAAAAGTTAGTTAAGTCTGTAA
>JAQFXP010001739.1:0-17865 GCA_034693685.1 Belba bartosi
CCGGTGCTCCGATGCCGGGAATCTGAGGAAACATTTGCGAACTAAACATAAAAATTAATTATTTTTGTCTTTTTTTTTAATTGTTTTTTTAAATAAAATGTTAATTAAATTTATTCTCATTATTAGATATTAAAGACTTAGAAAATGTATAATTTTTTTAAAATAAAAATTGTTTAATATTTTTAATTTGTTGAAAATTAAGTTAAATAACTTTTTAGATTTAGCGACAAATAATTAAGTATTTTATAAGAGTTAGAAAATGTCGCGCTTTCGGTGCCTTCAGAACCTTTATTAGGAGTTCTATGATATTAAATAAAATAAATATTTTTATTAATTATAATTTGGCTTTTCTAACAATAGTTGGATTCAAAAGTTTTATTTGATACCAGCTGCGCATCCCGTGGGTATGACTGGAACTAATTTTGTTGCCAATAGATTGAGCACATGTCGGATAGTGATTGCATTAGCACTGTTTGAGTTAGCTCTGACGTCAGTTGTAGAGCCTCTATCATAAACATAAACGGTTTGAGCAAAAGACTTTTGAGCACATGCTGGCACAATGTCGCTACTTGTTTATGTAAATGAGCCAATGCTTAAAATATGTAAAGATAGCACTACTTGTTGCTAAAGTCAATAAAATAATATTAATATTTAATTTGTTGTTAAAAGGCATATTCAAAGAGAATACTTTATGCTTATCACAACTTAATTATTCGGACAAACTTTGCATTATGTCGAACGTACGTGCGTTTCAAATGTCATTTATCAGACATTCTTCATCACTGCGACAAAACTCGACTTATGTACTAATTTTCATTAGTAAAAATTGAAGTATATATGGATTTGGGCCGAAGATGGGCTGGGTCGTTTGATGATAGTTGAGAACAGTTGTAATAACAATTCTAATTAATTGATTAAAATTACAAGATATAATTGTTTATACAAAGTTTTGTATTAAATTTAATCTTTACATTTTATATTAAATATAACTTATACATGTAGTATTAATTTAAAATTTTTGTTTGTGATCAATTACTGCAATTAAAGTTTAAATTAAAATCTTAAGAAAGCGCTAACAAATCAAAATTATAAGTTTTATGTTGCAGAACATGCATTTTTGTGTCAGAGGTCAATTGATTGGGAAAGGATCGAAGTATTGCATTTTGAAAAAAATTCAATTAAACGCAAATTTTTAGAAAGTGTAGAAATTCATCAGTTTAAGCAAATTGAGTTAATAAATAAAAAACACACTCTTAATAATCTAATTCCCAGTCAATATAAACCTATTATTTAACAAGATTAAATATATATATAATAATAATATATATATAATATATATATATTATTGATTCAAACAAATTGCCGGCTTTTTGTTTGTGATCAATTACTGCAATTAAAGTTTAAATTAATACTACATGTATAAGTTATATTTAATACAAAATGCTATGCAATTGATGACCCGTTCCTGTTATGACGTCCATAAGTGTATTCAGTTTTGCCGCAAATTTTGGCATTTGAGTGAAAAGACGAAGATAGCAAATACCAAAAATAACGCTTATTTGAGGTTTGAAATGATTAGATCATATTTTGTTACTAATAAAGTTAAAAAAACTCAAGTACTGTAATAACATTCAATAAATATGACTCAAAGTTTAAACTTATTATTGACCTACTTTTTCAAGTGCTTAAAGTTATTACAGTACTTGAGTTTTTTTTAACTTTATTAGTAACAAAATATCAAATGCTCTAATCATTTTAAACTTTAAACTACTGTTATTTTTGGTATTTTTTTAATTATAAAATTATTTAATTAAACACAAAATTCCTAAGTTTTCTATAAATATATTTATATAATTTTTAAAAGTTAAATTATTATTAAGTTTTGTTAAGATATTAGTTATTATAAAAAAGTTGCAAAAATATATACGATTTATAAATATAATTTCTAGTTAATTAAAACACTTAAGTATATATTTTATAAATAAATCACTAATCTTAAGTGTTATGTTTTTTATATAAAATGAATAATTTTATCATGCTGCTTTATATTTATTTCATTACATTTTCGTTCAATTGTTTACTTTATTAAAATTCAAACTTAGATTTTATCACAATAATTATAGAAATAATTTTATATTTTATTCTTAATACAATATTTAAACACATTATATTTTTTATTATAAATTTTATTATTATTATATGCATTTCTAAAATATATTTAATTTAATCAAAATAAAAGTTTTTATTTATATTTTTTTGTTCTATTTTTATTTTATTGTTGAGATATCAACTAGACGTAATTTGATAATTTCGGTAGTAAATTCTGTGTGCAACGAAGAAAATGTTGAATTTTTTAAACTCGAATATGCATGCCAAAATAAAGTTAATCAAGAGCAAATATTTTTAGATGGCAATTATTTGCCATTGGTAAAAGGTATGTAATTTAATTAATTAATTATTTTATTATTTATGTAATTTCCAATTTACCTTTAACTGAAAGTTAATTAAATATAATTATATATATTTTTTATATATCTGTGTTAGCTATTAGTAGATTTTAATATATAAACTTTAATCGTCAACTGTATTATGTTTAACAAAAAGCGGGCATTTCCAAAAATTTTGTCAAATTAAGCTAAATTGTTTATAATTAGCATCTATTAATCATTCTATTTACAATAAAAAGATGGACAAAGGGGACCGACATAAAATGCAATGTGGACATTTCATTCATCCGTTATGCTATGTTAACATGAAGCAACAGCAACGGGAAGCCTGGGAGAAGGGTCGACAATTCGTCAACTTCGTGGTTTGTTCGCAATGCCCTGGATTAACTCAAGTTTTCAAGGAATTCCCAGGGACTCAAGCGAAGCAGGACGAGTTGGATAGCGACCTGGTCGACTTCATTTTTAATTACAATTCAGATCCTCAATTAACAATTGAGAATATTTTTAACTTCAATTAATTTTTTGTAATTTTTTTGTATTTTTTAAATTTTTTTGTAATTTTTATTTTGTTTTTTTTAATAATAAATATATTTTTGCATTGTTTTTATTTATTTATTAATTTTCTAAAAAATTGGTGTAATACTGTAGCCCCCCACTACAAGCAGCCCTAATACTACTTGTAGTGGGGGCTACAGTAGACCAAAATAGGTGTATACCTAATCCCGGGGTACTAACTACTATTATTGATTTCATTGAATTGTTAATCGTTTTAAAACTAACAATTAGAATAAAAATTTAATTTAATTTATTAATATATTATTTGAACTAAAGTTTTGTTTTTTATTTTCTACTTTTTCGTCAATCGTTTGTTTTTTATTTTTTTTATCAATAATATCATTAATTTTTTTATTTGGTTTTAATTTATATTTATTTAAAACACTTATGTATTGATTTTTAACAAATTTATTACAATTGAATTCATCTTTAGATCGCATTAATATTTATTATTAGAGTATATTATATTATTAAATAAAAATTTAATTAATTAGTTTAAATTATAATTTTAAATTAAAATATAATTATTAATATCAAATTCATTTAGGTTATTACGAAATTAATAAATATCCAATAATAAAAATGTTAACTCGACTAAAAGACGCAAATACAAATAATGGATTTTATACAAATGGCTTTAATGAGCAAAGGAAAAATTTAAATTTAAATATAATATTTAATTTAATATTAATTGATAGAATTCAAAATTATTTTAAATATATTAATAATCATAATAATTAAAAAAAATTTTAACTAAATATACTTGATGGTACTCATTATTCGATAGGTTTGCTACTGCTGAAAGGAATTGAAATTGCAAAGTTATTTCACGCTATTATGAACAGTACTGGCATAATTATTAGGCAATATATTAAATATAATGTACTAGGAATCACACTAAAAAATATGATTGTCTATACTGAGAAAAAAACAGATGATTGCAAAGTAAAAAATATTTAATTTTAACAAAATATATTTGAATTTAATTTTATAGATATTTTCCGATATATGCCCTGAACTTGAATATCAATCATATGTTTTATTCGATTATCCTATACTTTAAAATAAAAGAGGAGAACTTTAAATAAATGATTATAGTTTAAGTCAATGTTCCTTTATAATGATTTAAGCATCACACAGCTTACACTAAGTAAACCTAACGCATTTTCTAATGCAATATTATTTAAAACCGAAAAATTATTTTAACGATATACAGTCAATCCTGGTAAAATAATTGAAGAAAATAGATATTCTCAATGTGTGCAAGCAAAATTTTAATATATTTTTGATAGAGCTAGAGTTGAATTTTTGAATATAATTCAAAATAGACTTTAAGATAATATCGATTTCAAAATAACAAATAATCGCCATAAAGTTTAAAACAAATACTGAATTAGCTACATTCAAAAAAATATTTAAGTTTTAAAGAATATTATACCTAATGTAAAAAGATATCCATGGTTTGTTAGTAATGAATATTTTTATTTAAACTGGCTTGAATTGATTCATTGCAGCCAGTCACATTTATTTGATGAAGCTCAGTTTTTAAATCCTCAAATACAAAGATTTTTTAAATATTTGCTAAAACTTTTGTAACAGCTTTATCAAGATTTGAATGTCGTGTCCGCTCATCAGCTAAATTTATATTATTTAAAAATGTGATGTTATAAATTTTGCTAAATTATTTCAAATAATTTAATTTTGAAAATGTCTTGATAATATTATTGGAAGTAGTGCAACAAAACGTTGTACACAATCAAATAAAGGCTGTTTATGGCAAAATAAAGATTATAATAAAAATTGTTTACAAACTCATTTTTATTCAACGACTCATCAAAAAATTTGAAATTGTTTTAGCAAAATGCAATTTGATAATTTGCCGAAAATAATAATGGAAAAGTCACGAATTAAATAAATATTATAAACGAGCGATTCGAATGCTCCGTTTAGTTTACACCGAAGCCAAATCTAATATTCCTTTTATTTCTCATAAAGATTTAGTGTTACTGTTTCAAATTAATGGATTTTACACGGGCAATATTTATTATACACACAAGTGCGCCAGTCAAATGGTTAGTTATTTAGCAAAAGAAATGCATCGCCGTTTATTAATTTATTTACAGTCTACAGAATCATCATTCTCAATTATTTTTGAGTCAAGAATCTTGAAGGTAGCACAGACTATAGTAACCAACATTTTATGATTATGTAAATTATAAGAATTCAAATATATTTTTACTAATAAAAAAGAATTAAATATATTAAACATATATTATATTTAGTTACTTTTCAGCAATTGAAAACAACAGTAATTATCATTATTTATATGCTGTATTGCAAATTAAATTAGGAGAAACCTCTGAAGGATTAAAAAATATAATTTATAAAAAAAATAAATAAAGATAAAATGCCATATTTTAGAAATAAATTTAGTTGACTATACTTTAGATAGCGCTGCCGTAATGATTAAATTACATAAACTTTAGAAACTGATTTAAATCATAAAATATTTGCTTGTCATTAATATGCTCACAGATAGGAGCTGAGTAAGAAAGTTATTTTTATTTAAATATAATAATATAGTTATACCGGTCATGTATCTCTGTCGGCGGGTCAGAAGTCATACCAGGTATCGTGGGTGAATTAGAAATAGGACAGTCCTTGGGGCCGTGGACAGCCATATTACGTTTGGCATTGTTTAAATGTCAGAAAAATATTACTTAAAAAATTTAATTGTTGTACAAAGTTATTGATAATTGGTTTGTATTTTCGCTATGACTACACTTGTGTTGAAATTAGTTACAAATTAGTCTATTTAAACTAAAATCTTTAATCTTAAGTACTTGTCTTTTATTTTGAAGAATAGGATAATCAAATATTACTTATGATTTTTATTCTAATTCTGGACAAATTTTGAAAAATATCTAAAAAAAATTATAAATAATTTAAATAAAAGTTAGTATATAAGACGGCTAAATTATTTAATTTTATTTGACAAAAATCAGTTTCTATTTTTCAGTAAATATAATAATATCTTGTAATGTGTTAAGTAAGATATTATATTTTATATATTGACTAAAAATAATTCCAGTACTGTTTAAAATATCAGCTTGAAACAACTTTTCATTCTCAACAACTTTAAACAAGAGTAGGCTTATTGGGTACTCTGTTCCGTCAGGTACATCATTTTCATTGTCAGTATTAATAGTTTAAAAAATCAGGATTACTGTTCGTTATAACTAGATCACCTTTTTAAAATAGTTTTTATGACGTCTTTTTTTATTAAAGCAAATTGTGTACAATCCATTTATATTTTTGTTTAAATCTTTTACTCTAATTAACATTGTAATAATTGGAGATTTATGAAAATCCGAATATCCTAAAATTATAAAACTTAATTTATAAAATAATTTTATAAATTTATTTGTTTTAAATTTAGTTACAATTTCTTTCATAAAACTGCATGCAATAATATCTGAATTCAAGATAATTTACATTGTTAAAAATAAACCTCAACTCTATCCGAATAGAATTGCACCAATCCTGTAAAATCCATTTATAGTTACATCAATTTCTAAAAATTATATATTCATTAAATAATTAAACAATATATAGAAATCAATTATCATTTGAATCTCTTTCTCTCATTGGTTCTTTGAATACATCGAAAGTCAAATTGACTACTCTACTGACCTTTCTGTAAACCAGGTATTAAAAAGTTATTTGCGTTAAAATTATACCAAAAATATATGAATTGTGTCAATAAAAATATTTTTTCCGAATGATTATAATTTAAGAAATTAAAACCGTGATATGCTTTTAAATAAGTTGTCTTGTACCAGCAAGTATGCCTAGGATTGATTTTGATATATACCTAATACAATACAACTTATTTAAAAACAAATTATTCGTTAAATTTAATTTAATGATAATTTATTAAATTATGGGAATTCGGAAAAACTTTTTATTAATAAAATTCATATAATTTTGTTATAATTTTGTTTCAAATAACTTTCTAATACCTGGTTTATAGAGAGGTTGGAAGACGAGTGAGCCTCTTGTATATCAAAACTTCGGTTAAATTATTAATAATTTAATATTTTCATTACAATGACTCATTGTTTTGAAATTACTTTTGTTTTTGTTTTAGTTGATTTAAACAAACAGAAAATGCCTTAAATAATAATTTTAAGTTTTATGTATACAATACTAAATAAAAGTTCTTATTATGTCTCAAAAACAGAATTAACTTTATTCGAATATAATTGCACCCATTATGTTAAATTCATGTCATTTATTTGTAGCTAAAAAAAATTTTAAAATTAAATGTTTTTCAAAATGCCAAGCTAAAATCTGTTTTTGATATTTAATTTTTAAAACCGCTGCATTAGCTTGCCATTTCAGAACAATTAAATTTTAAATATCTTTTTACTAATGAAAAAAAAATATATTTTACTAATTTTAAATCAAATTTGCGTTAAACTAACTAAAAATAAAAGTCATAATTTTACAAGCTATATTTAAATAAATTTAACAAAACCGAGTCAGTTAAAATTATTTATAATTTAATTTATTTAACTTACCTTTATTTAATGCAAGATAATAGCCAGTTAAAAAAATTTACTTTTGTTTCACTTTATTTTGGCAAGCAAACTCCAATTCAAAAAAATTTAATTTGTTTGTTTTCTTTGGACAGTAAATTGATTTCCGAAATTACCAAATTACATTTAGAATTAATTTCACAAATACATTGAAAATAAACAATCAGCATTAACAAAATAAGTTTTATTTTAATTTAAAACAAATTTAATAAATTAATTTTTTAATGTTTAATATATAAAAACTACATGTAGAATGAAAATGAAAAAATAAAATAATTTTTTTACTAATAAAAATAATAAGTATAAAATTAAAGTTTTAGTGTTTTGTTTTTTTTTGCAAAAGCACAAACCACTTGAATAAAAACATTTTGATTTTAATCTTGAATTTTTTTGCCCTTAAGTTTTTTATTTGGCGTATTATGAGAAATCACAAAATATAAAATTAAAAGCTAAAAATATTAAACAAATTAAAAAAATAAATAAAACTTAATATTTGTTTAATTATTTAATAGTAAATATGGTTATTTTTTTTAATAAAAGAATTTTTAAATTACATGTTTAATATTTTTATCTTATTATTTTGTAATTTCTCATAATAAACCAAATTGACAATTAAAAACTTGTAATTTTTAGATTATACAAAATTAATTCCAAAAATCAACGTATTTTTTCAAGTGCTTTGTTTTATATAAAAAAATACTTAAATTTGGATTTTCATAAGAGCTAATATTTATTTAATTATATGATTTTCAATAGTATTAGTATTAAATCAATTATTGCTTAATTTAAATCTGAAATAAAACCAAAAATTAAATTTTAAAATTTTTTTATATTAACTAAACTATCATTTCAATCAATATTAATTAATTTTTTAAATTCATAAATTGTAATTAAAATTTAAGTCTCGTTTTAGTTATATATTTTGTTTTTTAATCTATCTAAATTTCAAATCAAATTTATTATGATTTTGTAATAAATAGTTAACTCACTTATAATTAACTCTAGATAAAAGTAATAAACAATTCGTTACAAACTCTATAATTTTGCCTATAATTGCTTAACTTTTTCATAGACTATTTATTTGCTAAAACCTTTTAGAATCTTATGTGAAGTTATTTCCCATTCATTAGAAATCAATGTTTTTATTGTTTTTTATTCGCAAACTATATCTTTATTTTTAAAGTTTGTCTGCCTTTTTTTCTTTACTTTTTATTAAATATTTATTAGTCATATAATACAATAAAACAAATAATTTATTAAATAAATAATATTTTTACAAAAGAAGGTCATTGTCTAGACTTTGGATTATTTGAATGTAGAAATAATTTTTTTTGTTTTGTATTTAAAAAATCTCAAATTTTACTATTTAATACAAATATCGAGCTTATGAAATCCTAAATGTCATCTTATTGGTCTATTCGATTACAAGCTACGCAATACTGGTTATTACTATTTTTGCTTTAATCAAGAATATACGTAGACGATGTTTTTGACAATCGGCTACAATTAGTTTACTTGAAACATTGGTTTAGAAACTTATTATTATAAGCATATAATTTTTTCTTTTAATAAACTTTATTCTAACAATTGTGTATTACATATTAGTTTTAACAAATTTCAATTTAAAATAATTGTAATTTTTTCTTGTATCAATTTTAAGTTTAATAAAATTAGTTTTATTAACCCAAGGAACATTTGTGTATCGCGTTATTAAGGCTTGTTTATTGGCTTTAGTAACAAATTACTGGTTGTATGTTTACTTTTGTGTCTGAGGAATTCATCAGCTAAATTTTGTTGAGATCAAAAGATTTTAATAAAATTTATTTCTGGTGGCCATCAGCCCATTGACAAATTAACATTTTTGGTAAGAGGTTTTTAATTTGTCAATAGGAACTAAGGTGGAAATTAAAGCCAGTGATAGAGTGCGTGAGATTCTACTTCCGGGGATTTAGTAATTTAATAATTTTAAAATTTAAAAAATTTTAAATTATATAAGTTATATTCTCCAAGTGCATTCTGGGTAACGCTAAATGATATTTTTAAATTTTTATATAAAACAAATATTTTTATTTATTTAATTTTTTATAATTAGCATTGATAGGTTATTCTGTTTATAAAGTTGATTTGAGCCGTATACGTTGGCAGAAATAAATCATTCTATATCAGAAATTGTAAAGATTTTCCTATAATTCCTATAAAGCTTATAATAAATTTAATTAAATATCCTTGGTCAAATCAAAATTTAAAAATTTTTTAATTATGGAATGTTGTTGTTCAAACAAAAACCAATTTTTGCAATTGTAATTGTTAATTAACAGTAAAAAACTAAACATTTATAACTTTTAATATGAGTCATTGAATATGAATAATAACTTTTTTACAATAATACAAATGTCAAAACTATATTACAGTTTTGACAAAAATTTGTCCAAAATGTAGTGCAATTGTATCTAGATATAATTGCACCTTGATCAGAAACTCACTTATAATTTCGCGCAATTGTAAGCGGCGTAAGTCGGTAATTATAATTTGGATTTTCTAACAATAGTTGGATTCACTAGTGTTTCCTTCAAAGTATGTATAATCACACAACCGAAATAGATGGCGCCATTATAGTTTTATTTATTCATAAATATTGTTTATTAATGTAAAAAATTAAAAATAAATAAATAGAACGTATTTTATTTTTGTTTGAATTTTTAGTACTATTTTATACATTAAACTGAATACTAATAGCACTTAGTAGCGCTAACTCAAAAAATACGATACGCATTGATACAGTGTTTTATCAGAATTTATAAAAATCTTTAAGTTTAGTACTTTTTGAGTTAGCGCTCTTAAAGCTATGTTAATATAGATATTAAAGTTTAAAATAGTATAAAATTTCCTATTATTTTAATAGCCGGGGTAAAAGGGCATATGATCTGCTTCACTCTATATAAGCACTGCAAGGGTATGCGCGGGAATACGGTATAATTATTGCGTTTTAAGCGATAATGTTAGTTCTGAGAACGGCTGTATATAATTTTATTTTAAAATGTATTAAAAATAATTTATATAAAAGATTGTGTGTATTTTACAAATATAAAAACTATATTCAAATTAAAAATAAAAATTGCTTACTTTACAGTCATCAGTTTCTATTTTCTCAGTATAGACAATCATATCTTTTAGTGTGTTTCTTAGTATATTATATTTAATATATTGCGAAATAATAATTCCAGTATTGTTCGTAATATCAGCTTGAAATAACTTTTCATTTTCAACTCCTTTCAGTAGTAGCAAACCAATCGGATAATTAATGCCATCAAGTATATTACGTTGATACTTTTCTGAATTATCTTGATTATTAATAAATTTAAAATAATTTGGATTTCTATCAGTTAATATTAAATCACATATTGGATTTAAATTTAAATCTTTTCATTGCTCATTAAAACAAATAGTATAAAATCCATTATTTGTATTTGCGTCTTTTAGTCGAATTAACATTGTTATTATTGGAGATTTATGAATTTCGGAATAACCTTAAAAAATTTAAATAAATTTAAATTTAATAATTATATTTTAATTCAAAATAATAGTTTAAACTAATTAATTTAAATTTAATTACAGTAATTCTGTCAAACTGTATGTTGTATAATCTTTTTACGTTAAGAAATAATGCAAACAATAAACGAAATAAGTTGAGTATAAAAGTCGTGTATTTAAGTCAAACACAAACAAATCCAATCGAAGTCGGTCGAAATTTTTTGCTATTAAATAAATATAAGTTAAATTTAATGATAGGATAGTTTGTATATTTTTAAAACTCAATTTAAGTTTTAAACTAATATTGAACTTAAAATAGATTCACAAATTTTATTTTAAACTTGTGTTTATTACACATATTTTAATTAAAACTAAAGTTTAAAATAAGATTCGGATAAAATGATTATAAGTTTTATAAAAATTTACTGATTTTAAACTTAAATGATAGTTTGATTTAATTTTATTATTAAAGTTTAAAATTTATACACTTGTATGTTTTTTTATTTTTTAAACGTAAATATAGTAATCATTTCAAACTTAATAAAAGTTCAACAATTAATAAGACCAATAGTGAAAACATCGGTAATAGAAATACGTCTTCGAATAAATCAGAGGTTAATATCGATTGCAATTCAAATAACCGTTAGAATGAATAGAAAGACAAATATAAATTAAAAATAAAAACAAAAGAAAAATCGAGTTATATTTGCGATTCTATTGGTTGCGGAAAAAGGTTTACGCCTAAAGAAGGCATCGATTATCACAAATCATTTCACTCAAGTTTGAGTAAAACGCTTGTAATCAATGATAAGACAAATGAGATATCGACTGAACGTTTAAATGTAGTTATAATGACTGCAAATATAAAACGAAAAACAAACAAAACCTTAAAACATATGAATTGAAACACAAATCGAGTGAAACGAGCGATGAATTGGAGCGTTCGGTTGTACTGACTAAACCGAAGAGGAAACACATTTGGAATTGGAATGGATGTGGTTATGCAACTACTTAAAGGTCTAAACTACTCGTGCACATCCGACAACGATACACCAATAAACCGCCGTTCAAATGATCGCACTGTCGATACGAGACTAAATATTTCAGTTGTTTGAGAATAAATTACTTAAAACAAAAATATTAAAAATTTTTAATGCGAAGAAAGCGGTATGTTTTGTCATACAAGGGAAAATGTTAATTTCGAAAATTATTTGCTAATTTGATTTATAATTTAAAATTTTATAATTTATGAGTTAAACACATTTAAGTTTAAAATTATGATCAGATAAATGTAAAGTTTTATTTGACAAATAGTTATCTTTTTATAAGAGTCATAGTAAAGTTTTTAAAAAATGTAAATAAAAACCCTTGTAAGAATTCATTGAAAAACACTTCAACTATTATACCTAAAATGCAATAAAATTCCGTTAAATGCATTTGTTTAATTAAATATTTAGCGGATTTAAACTAAAGAAATTTAGATTTATAAGATTACCATTTTAAAACAATGAATTATTTTTTAATTTTAAACTAGCCGAATAATATTTGACTATTTTTATACCATTTAAATTAATTATGAATCAACTGTATTTATAAAGTTAATTATAAACTATATTGTGCTTGTAAAATTTTCAGATAAATTTTATTAAAATTAATTTATTATAATTTTATGTGTAAATAAAAATATTGCAAATTTTAAGTTAAATTTTTATTCTAGCTCGTTTAGTTTTTATTGTAAAAACAAATTAAAGTTTTAAAGTTTTTGAATAACTTAGTTTTGAATAAAATTTTAATATGTTACAAATAATTATTTTAAAATATTTTTATAGATATTTATTGAGGTAATGTAATTAACAAAATAACTTACTCAGATTTTTAAATAAATATTTAATAATTCCTAAATTATTAATTGTAAAATAAAACAAACAGACTTAAGAAAAATCTTGATACTTAAATAATAAAATAATTAATTAAAAAAGTTAAATACTTTTTACCAATGCCAAATAGTAGGCATCTAAAAATATTTTCTTTTGATTAACTTTATTTTGGCATGCATATTTGAGATCCAAAAAATCAACATTTTCTTCTCTGCACAAAGGATTTACTTAAGAAATTACTAAATTACATTTAATTGATATCTCAAAAATAAAATACAAATAGAACAAAAGAATATAAATTAAAACTTTCATTTTGATCAAATTAAAAATATTTTAGAGTTGCATATTATATTAATATAATTTCTAATTAAAAAATTTAATATGTGTTTAACTATTATATTAAGAATAAAATAAAATATAAAACTATTTCTATAGTTATGGTTATTAAATCTAAGTTTGAATTTTAGTAAACACTTGAACGATAATTAAATAATTATAATGCAGTATGATAAAATTATATATTTTATTAAAAAACAAACCACTTAAGATTAATGATTTGATATATCTAAATATCTACTTATGTGTTTTAATTAACTAAAAATTGTATTTATTAATCGTTTATATTTTTGCGATTTTTTTGTAATAAATAATGACTTAATAAAATTTAATAATAATTTAATTTTTAAAAAGCTATATATATATATTTATAGAAAAGTTAGTAATTTTGTGTTAGGAAATTTAATAATTTAAGGAACACTAAAAATAACACTTATTTGAGTTTTAAAATGATTAAAACATTTGGTATTTTGTTATTAATAAAGTTTACAAAGCTCAAGTATTGCATTAACTTATACCACTTAAAAAAGTAGGTCAATAATAAGTTTGACTTTAAATCATATTTATTAAAAGTTAATTCAATAATTGAGTTTTGTTAACTTTATTAGCAACAAAATATCAAATGTTTTATTTCAAACCTCAAATGATTGTTAGTTTTAGTATTTGCTTTATTCGTCACTTCACTAAAATGCCATTATTTGTGGCAAAACTGCCAATAATTTTTGACGTAATACCAGAAACGGGTCATCAATTAAATAGCTATTTGTTCGGCCTCTACTCACTATAGGAACTTAATTTTATAGTTGTCGAACTATTATAATATCTGTATCGTGGTGGTACAAATAATTAATTTTTTTTATATGGAGGTTGTAGGGGGTTGGGTGTAAAGTAGTTTGCACTTGAGTTAATTTTATTTAGACGTACTGTATGGACGGAATTGATTGTTAATTTAACTATGTGTTCGGTATTAATCTTGATGAACGAGTAATTGCCATTCACTTAATATCAATTAATTATAATTGTTTTTATATTTATTTGATTTTACTCTAACTATGCGTATGTTTTCTCAATTCAAGTGGTTTTGAATATACGTCGGAATCGACTCATACTTTTGATTCATATTTGTCTTCATTTCAATTATCTTCACATAAACTCAAATCCGTTCACAACTCGTGTCTCGATTCTTGTCTCAATTCGTATCACTTTTGCCGTTAAATGAGATCTAAATCAAAGATCTATTTATCGCCAAAAGATTTGATGCGAAATAAATGTGGAATCAATTGACAACTATTTATAATTTTGATCGCATTTTACAACTATAGAAGTGAAACTAAATTAACATTTTTAGCGAAACAACTGTTTATTTGAATGACATTTATTTGAAGAAAATGTGGCAAAACTTTTCAATTTATTAAAACCATTAATTATTTTATCAAATATTGACATTATTTCAGTTATTAATTCCAATTTCCAACTAATTTAACAAAAAATTGTAAATTGAGTCAAAACTCACGATTTTTTAATTTACAATCAAAACTGAATTTAATTTAAACAAAATTTAATTATTATTAAATCGAAACTATTCTCTGAATTAAGTCATTAAACACAGTGAGAAAACAAATAAAAAATATTTTTTATTATAAAATATATAAAAAGCTATTCAATAAAGTTTTAAAAGTAGGTCACAGTCTAGACTTTGAGTTATAACTCATTTTATTCTAAACTTAAAAACAAATTAAATATTAATATTATTTTATTGACTTAACGACAAGTAGTGCTATCTATATTTTAGGCATTAGCTCATTAATGAATTAGGTTATAAATTATCTTTGTATATTATCTTAATTCAATATATAAAGATTAAAAATTTATTTCATTAACCTTTGATAGGTTTGGTCAAAATGTGATTGCATTGACGAATATATTATAATCAATTTAATTGCAGATGTAACTGATGGCGCTAAAGTATTTACTGTTAAAAATAATGGGCTTATTGCTTTAATGAGATAATTTATTAAAACAAATATACTAAATGCATTGCACACAAATTGCAATTGGCTATAGATTATGCAATGAAATCAAGGCGATATTTTAAAGCATTTACCCGACAAATTAATAAAGTTTATAATTTTTGTTAGTTATTTACACAAACGTTAAATTTTTTAAAATAAATAGCCGAAGATAAAAGTCTTAAATATTATGAATTACAAATAGATGGATTGATAGTAAATACAAAGTTATAACAAATATTAAAAACCGACTGGTTATTGTTAGTAAACAATTTAGAAACTATTCACATTTCAACAGTTTTGATAAATCAATTAAATACTATTCCTTGTAATACTATTTAACAAGAAATTTACGGTATTGTTAAAATAAAAGAAATTCATTCATTTTTTAATTGGAAATCAGTTATTTTTAAATTATTGTTTGATTGGAAAAAATTATTGAACGAAATGTATTTGCTGAATAACGATGTATGTTGTTTTGTTTAAAATAAACTTTTATATATATTTTAATCTGCATTTTTTAAAATTAATGAATTATGGAAAAATGAAACAAAATTATTAATTGAAACAGTTTTGTTTATTTCAATTGACTCTGCAGATGCTGAACGTTTATTTTCTTATTTGGCAATTATTATTTGAAAAAGAAAATTGAACGACTTAAATATTGATGCATTAATTCAAATACACTTGAATTGGTCTTTAGAATTAGAGCGTTTTTCGAGCATCTGAATATGCTAAATATTAGATTGAAAAGAAACAATGGATGTCAGGTGACGATAAAACTAAACGATTTATTGAAAAGTAAAAATAAAATCGTGGAGAAAATGCTGATTCAATTTATTATGTTAATTTATTATTAAATTTGTTATATTTTATTTGTTACATACTTTGGGTTACTACTAATTTTGCTTTAATCAAGAAATTAACTAGACTATGTTTTTGTCAATATACTACAATTTGTTTACTTAAAACATTGGATTAAAAATTTATTATTATAAGCATTTTGTTTTTTTATTTTAACAAACTTTATTCTAACAATTGTGTATTTCATATTAGTTTTAACAAATTTTAATTTTAAAATAATTGTAGTTTTTTTTGTATCAATTTTAAGTTTAATAAAAGTAGTTTTATCAACCCATGGAACATTTGTGTATCACGTTATTAAGGCTTGTATATTGGCTTTAATAACGGATTATTAGCTGTATGTTCACTTGTGTGTCTGTCAAAACCATCAGCTAAATTTTGTTGAGATAAAAAAATTTACATAAAATTTATGAATGGTGGACATCAGCCCTATGACAAATTAACACTTTTGGTAAGAGGGGTTTAATTTATCAATAGGAACTAAGGTGGACATTAAAGCCAGTAATGGAGTGCGTAAGAATCTACTTCCGGGGATTTAGTAATTTTAAAATTTAAAAAATTTTAAATTACTAAAATTATATTAGGTCGGATTAAGCCGAACCTGGCGGTTACGGCAAAAACTTTTCAAACTTACTTTTAAAATAAATCTTATTTCAAACTTAAAGTATTTAACTCAAAAGTTACATTAATTAATTAATAAAAAGTTTTGCTATTTATGTCATTTTTTAGTTTAACTAATTACATTATGGCATGATAATTGTTTACATTATAGACTTGAATAATAATTTGGACATTAATAATTTTAAAAATTTATTAAGTTCAAACTTAATTTCAATAAAGAGTTTGTTTGAATTAATTTAGCATGTGCATTTGTTTAGGTTTAAATACCAAAATTGAGTCTATTTTTAATATTTAATATAAACTATTTTGACATTTTATAAAAACAAGTATGTTTTGTTTTGCAACTAATTTTTTTAAATATAAATCTATTGTATTTTAATTATAAGTCTAACAATATATTATATTATAATTTTAAAAATTTAGTTCAATACAGATTAGATTTATCTAAAATAAATTTTTATTTTTTGCGAATTTATATGTTGTGTTTTTAGGTATAAATTAAATTATAAAATAGTAAAACCATTTAGATTTAGTCAAAACTTTGTAATTTAGACAGATATATATTAATAATTAAAATTTTAAAAAGTTTTAGAAAAGTGCTAAAAATTTATTTCAAAACAATGACAATACTTAAAATATTTTGTTTAATTTTAATAACTGTCTATTTTGTTGGCATAAATACTTTTGAAAATGTTAATCGGAAAAAGCTCATCACACCTTAACAAAGTAATTAATAATTGTTTTTACGTATTACAATTAATATTTTAAAATTAATTAGTTATAAATTCAAAAAACTGAGTAAGTTATTTTGTTGACTTATATTTCAACAACAAATATTATTTAAAATATTTTAAAATAAATAGCTGTAACTCATTAAAATTTTATTCAAAAACAAGTTAATCAAAAACTCCTAAAAATTATTACTTATAAATTAAGAACTAAACGATTTATAATAAAAATTTAACTTGAAAATTTTACAACAAAAATATTGCTTTTAATAAACTTTGTCAAAATTGAATTAAAA
>JAQFXP010001740.1:0-17863 GCA_034693685.1 Belba bartosi
TTAAAACTGCAATTTTAATGTTAATTTTGGAACTTTCTATTTTGTATACAAAGGTGATCTCGGAAATAAATAAATGTTAAAAATATTAAGGCAAAAAATATAAAAGTTAAAAAAATTAATATCGAATATGTCATTGTCGAAAATATTAATTTCAAATATATATTAAAGTTATAAAATTTTATCATATGAATAGTTAAATTTTTTAAAATAAATTTTTTATTTTAGCATATTCAACATTAATATTTTTAACATTAAAATATTTGACATTAACATTTTAAATTTAACATATGTTACAATAATATTTTTCATATTTATTTAGCCCTAAGCACACCTTTATATACAACATAAAAAGTTTCACATTTAACACCAAAATTGGACTTTAGATATAATAAAAGTCTTAAATGATTTATTTTTTTAAAATATAAAAATAGCTTGATATAAATTAAATAACGTTATATTTAAATAATAAAAATTATTTTTTTTAATATAATTATTTTTATTAATATTAATATTTTGAAAAAATTTATTTTTTTATTTATTTCTTTATTTAAGTGAACGAACGAACATTGATTTCAACTGATGACGCAATAACTGTTTCAAAGTTGAAAATCAAACGATATTATCATAACCTATGAATCATATACTATGACATAAAGTTAAACTTAAAAACAGTCACTAAATTAATTGAATTTAAAAGGGATGAAGATAGGGGGCGTTTGTACTAGTTGTTAAATAATATTAAATAGTTATTAAACTTAAACTATTAACTTACAGTTTATAAGTTTGTGTTCTTTATGTTCATTTTTGTTTAAAGTTTAAAACAGTTGATTAAATATTAATTATTTATTTAACAAACAAAACAGTGTATATCAGCGATACGCAAAAAATAAGAAATCAGAATGTTTGTTAACTTTTATACCATTTGTTAATTATACAAAAACAGTATATCTGCTTGGTCAGCCGAGTTCAAGTTTTGGACCAAGCAGATATATTGTTTTTTTATGTTTAGCAAACAGTTAAATTGTTAATCAACTCTTTTAAACTATGAGATGTTGCGTTTCTTTGGTGTATATGTATCTGTAGAACATTGCAAATATGCCTTTTATTAATACAGTATTAACTTAACAGTAGAAAAGTGAGAGACAATTATTAAGAGTTCAAAAGTGTTAGTTATCTTTTTTACTGTTTATTAAGAAATACAAAACAATATATTTGCAAAGACTAGCGAAGCCTATCTGAGGCCTAATCAGATAACATGTTTAACTCTCACTGCAGCAGAATAACAAATATCTTAAACTTTAATACTTAATGCAATTCTGCATATAATATGTCTAGAAATATAGTAATGTTTAACAAGTAAATATAAGTCAATATATTTTAGCAAGTAATAAAGTTTAAGCTATTTATATTAAATTGCGTTTTTTATATAAAACATTTTATTTACCCAATTGTAATTATTTGATCAAGATATTCAACAATATTAACTTTTATCTTAAATTTTTAAACATAAGAAATACAGGCAAAAGACCTTTTAAAAACTACATTAACTTTTTTAAAACAAACATGGTAAATTTTTATTTCTCACGAATGCTAATAAAAGCCATCTATTAATTAATAATTTTTAAAAATAAATATTTTTATTTTTTAATTTTAGCATGAGACTATTTATATTTCTCAATATATTAATTATAAGTATAATTTGTCATAGTACTTTTATAAATTAAGATATTAAAAGATATTGATTCTGTTAATACAAGAATTTTAATACACTAATCATAATACTATTAAGTTAAATGTTAATATTAATATTTTACTAACAAAATATGTATAAAATATTTATATAGTCTTGAACCAGTATAATGTACATTTAGTATAATAAATACACTATTATAATTAACACAATCTTATAAAAATGATCCAAGTTAATTAATGATGCACTGACAATTTTTAGTTTTATTTAGTTTAAAAAGTTTTTACTACAGTTTTCTCGGATATAATAAACAACTTGGTTTATTAAAATTTTGTTCATTATAAGTAGAATTCACTATAAACTATAAAAATTGTATAAAATATTCGGACTAGGTTCTTAGAAAATTATTCATAGTAACCAGGTTAACACTAATCTTGATAGACTGTATTGTTAATTTAAACAAATAAATAATAGTCAAATGTTTATTACTTGACACAATAATCATATATTGTACAAGTAAATTAAATTGATTCATGCAACTTAAATTTTATTTTATCAAGGCAGAATTTCTGGCATCGATTACAGTTTAAACTAACAAATATTATAAATCTCGGTTATGGCAAAATATATATTAAAACTGTTCACAAATTGCTCTTAATTTAGTTGTACTGTATCACATTAACTTTATAATTTCTTAAAATATAAATACAAACAGATAGTCTATAAAAACATTATCGCACATATTAATACATTTACATACAAGGTGAGTTTGAGATTTATGTGACTTAGTGTGAGTAAATCAAAATCACTGTAAAGCCACTGTGAGAAATAAATTTAAAATAAAGCTAGATCGATTAATCGTTATATTAGAAATCAAGTAAACAATTTATACATTTTACTAATAAGACACATTATTTACTGTATGTATTATTATTAAACAGTACTAAAAATATATCAAATTTAACTTAAGCGCTAATTTAACTTCAAAATTATTCCTCACAATGGCCTTACAGTGATTTTGAATTACTCACACATTAAGTCATTTGATTATTACTTATATATTTTGACAGCATTTGTTTATTTATTTGTAGTTAACAAACTGATTACAAAATAACTGTTTTAGAGTTGAAATTAAACAATACTCTTATATCATAGGCTATTTATATAAAAATATTATTTGAGTTAAACTTGAATTGAATTGAGAGGGAGAGGGAGGCAAAAAAGAGGGTGAGGGGTGAATTAAGAGGCATTTTAATGGTAATAACATATCTTTTACTTAAAACTTTGTATTTCTATTAAAGTTGTTTGCTAAATGAATAAACGAATTACAAATATATATAATTGTACTTGAATATGGCATAAAGTATTTTAAATAAATTTATTTAAAAAAAATAGTTTTATTATAAATAAATGGCAATAAATTTAAAAATATAATTTTAAATGATTAATGACAAATTTGTTTTTCGATATAAATTTGACTAGTGCAAATATCATTAAAAACAATCTATTTTATTTATATTATAATTTAAAATGTTATTGATTTAAATGTCATATCAATATATCCAAATATATATGGTATATAAGCTTAATTAGATTCATAAAAAAGTAAAATAAATATTTATATTAAATAAATTAGTTTAAAAATAATATTAAAATATTTTTAATATTTACTTAAAAATAATATACCTAAATGAATAAGTTATATCACATCAAAAATTTTATCAGCAGAGCTCAATATAAATCTCAACTTGAAAAAATTAATTTTAAAATAGGAAAAAATGGATTGATTTGTGATGAGACAAAACTTATTACGTATTACAGCAATGAATATACAAATAAACAAAACTTTATTAGAAAAAATGTCAAATATTTGCACTTATTTTGGCGACTCTTTCATACAATTTATTACACAATTTGTATGATATGTCTAATGAATGGATGGGAAGATATGCCGAAGTATTACATAGATATGGCTCACAGTCGCTATATGGGTGGACTCAAACAATTCATTTATCCGATGAAGATATCCGTCAGTATATGCTCTGTATTAATAATATATATTTTTAATTTTACTGATACTAACAGTTATTATTGGCTTAAAGTGTTTGTTATATTAAATCAAAACAAAATATCAAAACCCGAATATAAAAACAATATTTTTAAGCTACGGATAAAAATAAAATTTTTTTTAAAAATAATTCCTTTAATAATAGTAATAAACCTAAGTTTGTGTTTTTGTTTTGCATTATTTGTAAATTTATTTGCGTATAATTTAATTGATTTTATTTTATATGGCATTCCTTCAACAATATTATTCAGTATTTTTTTCTATTCTTTTGGACAAATAGGACTCTACAGTGTTTTCTATTATTATATAATTATAGAATATTCTCGTTTAAGATTTAAGAATCTAAACATGTTCATTGAAACTATTTCGAAAAACTTTTTTATAAACTCAAAAGTTTTGGATAAATTAATTGCAAAACATAACAGCGTTTGTGAGGAAATAAAAAAATTCAATCAATTTTGGAAACGGTTTTTATTATGCATTTTATATACAGTAATGCCATTAACTGTACTATCATTACATCAATTACTGTTTGGAGATTTTAAGATTGCTCTAGCAAGATACCTTATGTTTATTTGTTTTACTATATCTTTGGCCGTAATATTGATATTTAATTTTACAAATGCTGTCATAAATAAGCAGGCTAATAAATCGTTTAAGCTTTTGTTGAAAATTAAATATTATATTCGTTTAAATGTCTTTCAAAGTCTAAAAGTATTTTCACATTTTTAAAAATTATTATTTAAAAATTTAATTAATTAATTGTTTTAATTAATTTAATTTAGTTACTGAATGCGATCGAAAGAGTTAGCAATAAAAAGCGTTTAATTGGCTTTTCATGCGGTAATCAATTTGTGATGACTTCTGGAATTGCATT
Organism: Belba bartosi; assembly: GCA_034693685.1. Taxonomy (NCBI): domain Eukaryota; kingdom Metazoa; phylum Arthropoda; class Arachnida; order Sarcoptiformes; family Damaeidae; genus Belba; species Belba bartosi. Next base: position 4,636 of record JAQFXP010001740.1, read on the forward strand.
TAAAGTCAGTTTTTGATTTCGAGTTTAATTATTAGATTTTAATTCTTATAATTTAATTTCAGATTATTATATTATTTTGTCGTTTCTTTATATTAAGTTTGAAATTTGAAAATAAATTAAAGTAAATTATACAAAAATGTTTACGTATTAAAATTTAATAAATTTTAAAATTGTGGCTTAATTTACGATTGAACATGGTAATTTAATTAATATATATATTTTTAAAGTTTAATGTTGACAAATTAAACAATAAATTTTGTACTACAGTATATTGTAAACATTTAAACTTGTGCATTTTAATGTAATTAAAGTTTTTAAATACTTAAATGCTTTTAAAATAATTAATTTTTAAAATTAAGTTTATAATTAGAAATGGGCAAATAGATTTTATAGTTAAAAAAGTGTAGTCAAAAATGGAAATTATAGTTAAATTTTTAAAACAAGAGAATTATTATTTAAATTAGATTTTTATCTATTTTATATGTAATCCCGAATTATATGTATCACTTGTATTAACTCTCAATTAGAGTTAATAGTATTGAGTATCCAAGGTATGTGTTGAGTGACCGGAACCCACCAAAAGGCGGTTCGTTCCTGATTACAATATTCAGTACCAGTGGATCCACTATAGACACCGATTAGAACAGCTCTGGAGCGCACGCTATCGATGTATTGGACTAAACCAGCGCCGGAATCACCCTTTGGTTAGATATTTAATTACATTATTAACCACTAATTTAGAAATGTTTAAAAGTTAATTTATAAAAAATTACCAGAGTGATTAACTTACAGAACAACCTCTACTAAACATCTGATTCGGTCCCATACCTGTGCACAACATCTCACTTCCGCACATAGAAAACGGGTAGAGATTAAACTCTCCTCTTTGGAGCTTTTCTGGGATTAGAGTAGCAAATGGAGAGCTGTATTGAATACCCCAACCAAACATTGTGGCCAACTCTTGGTCTGTATTCGGTTGGCTCTCATTCGTCGGCAAACATAACGTGTTTTTTGTGTAAACTATTCTATCGATTGAATAATTAAAATCGATTCTGGTATTCAATTTGTACAAGGCGATATCATCCTTATCTACCACATCATTCACTGAGTAATCCGGATGTCTGAACACGTGGTTTGAGTCAACAAATATAGTCTCTCCGCCCTCCCTGTGCTCACTATCGCCGGCAAACACTCGTATTCTCGGCATTTTATTCCCATTTGTATAACGACTAGAAATTATTTACAAAAATTTAATATTTGTTACAAATATATTAAATAAAAAATTGATTTCTATTAACTCGAAGTTACAATGCGCTGCAGTTAAAATCCATTCACTATTTATTATACTTCCGGTGCAAACAGTTTCTCTAAATTGTCTAGGTGATGCTCCAAATTGTCGATAAAATTCATCAAATTTTAACATGACAGTCCAGGGTGACTCTGCCTTTTGGGCATTAACGCCCAAAAATATACGACTATTAACTGTATTCTTTGATTTGGACTCAAAACCACCGATAATATCATTAATTGTTTGGTTTTCGATTGGATTCGCAAAACATTTTATCGGATAATTGATTTGCAACTCTTGTACGACATATCTGAGTCCACATTGTTCTCCAGTTATGTTTGAATTGTATTCCAATTCTACAAACATTCCCGAAATTACTTTTAATAAAAAAATTAATTTAAAAAAAATTAAAATCATAAATTTATTTAAAATATTTAACTATATTTACAATTAACAAAGTGGTAAATGTGTGAAATTAATAAAAAATATTTCAAATTCATATAAAAATTATTATATAATATAATGCAATAAAATATTTAACAAAATAAATACAAAATATAATGATCTGCTAATCAAAGACTAATTTATCCAATTATTTAACTTTTTAAATATTTTCAAACACGAGATTAATGTTATCAATAATTTATATGTAAATTTCAAATTTATTTAATATTTATTTATTATATGTAAATATAATTATTGTTTTAAACATAAATTACTAAAATGGCATTAATTAATGTAAAATATATTTTTCTGCTCATAATTATAGTTATTTTTAAAGCAATTAATTGTAAGTTTTTAAATTATAAATTTAATTCTTAGTTAATTGTACAGTATTGTCGGGAACGTCTACATAAACTGATACGCGTGCCAGATTTTCCCAGGTCTAGTAATAAACATTTCCGTTCAATCATTTTAATAAAAATTTATTTGTTTTATATTTTACATCAATTAATTGTGAGTTTAGTTTTGATTTTAATTATCAAATTTGTAAGATTTAATGAAAAGATTATACAATCAATTTAAAAACTTAAGAGTAAAAGAGCTAAAAACGCATAATTAAATAAATATATAAAAAGCGTAAATCACAAGACATAAGGCGAACAATAATTGTATTGATTTATAAAACGCATAAACCGTTCATAAGATTTCTCACATTTCCTAATAATAAGCGTTAAATCAAATCCCAAATCATTCCGAAACCTATTCCAAACCCGGAGTCCGGCGTCTGTTTCGACAAACCGTTTGGCGACGGGTGTCGGCCGACAAACCCGATTGCATTCGCCGACATTCGGCAATATATAGTCAAATGCCGTCACTTTGTTTGGATAGAACGCGAATTTCGGGAAATACATCTCAAACAGGTCTTGAGGTAGGGCTGACTTGAGGCGGTGGTAAGCTTCGGGTAGTGGCCGGTAATGATTGCGCATTAACTCATTGATAGGTTTGATGAGAACGTCGTGAATATAGCAGAGATCGCCGAACCCGACCTGAAACGTCTCTTTGACCGACACATCGGTATAATAGGAGAGAACATCAGTTTGAATGTCGGCCAAAGCTGTCCGGCCTAACGCCCAGTCGTATTTGACGCCCAATTCGTAGTCATTGGGCACCAGATTCTCGTCGTCGGATAACTGCCAACGAAGTAGTCCTAAGTCGGCGCTCACGCCATGAAAGATGTAAAAGAGCGGATCGTTTGGCGCAAAAGTCACGCTCAGATCTCCGGCCCAACCGCCCAGTGCTAAGTGACTTTTGAAATGTGCGACAAATGACAGCATTAAAGCAAACTGTGACCAGGGCTTAGTCGTCGGCTTGGGAGAGGTCAACACAATAAACGCCTTCTTCAGACTGCGGGGAATTGTCTCTATAGTCGACCAATTGGCCAAAATCGCCAATTCTTTCAGTAATATCGGATAATCGAAACCCATTTGCGTAAAAGCGGTCGTCCATTCGGGTGCTTCCCATGGCTCGATTGAGCCATCTTTGTTCCATTGGCGCTTCAAACAGTGAGGGGTCGGGTAGTTAACGGTTAAGTTAGCGAATGGGCCGTCCATTACACAGTAGTCATGGTTGGGATCACCGCCGCGACCGAAGTACTCGAATACAACACTTCGTTCGGGTTCTGCAAAATCGGTAAAGTATTGCCAATACGGAAGGAACAGATTTGGATTGATTTTATGCAATTCGTTCTCAAACACATTGAGGAACCACCTGTGCCAGGACAGGCCTTCCCCAAACTTGTGTACTGCCGACCACACATTCGCGTGAATTTCGGTCATTCGGTCGATGAATCCGTTTGCGTAAAGTGTTTTCATTGCATCGATCAACTCGTTTACCTCCTCTCTGGCCATACATTTGATGTCTTTCCGCACATGTATTCTCTCACATGCCTTCCTCTTCGGGTTAGTCTTCGCGAACCTCTTCTGTAAATAGATTCTCACGTTTTCGACTTCTTCTTCGGTAAAACTCGATTCGTGACTGCATTCCCGATATATTCGGTTTAGACATTCGTCGCTCGGATTCTTCGCATAACCGCTCAAACAGTGTTTTATTTGAATTAATAAAATAATATTAATTAAAATTTTGTACATTTTTAGCAATGCTAACAAATTTTCGTTATTTGAAATACTGCTTAAGAACTTAAATCAAAAGTTTGTTCAGTCGTTATGAACAGCTCTAACACAACTGACCCAATGCCTGACTGACCGAACAATTGATTTTTGTTAAATACCTTTATATCACATTAAATGTTTGCTAAACACCTGTTTGGCCGGAATTCTGATTTATGAGTAATTGAGCTAAAGTTTATCAGCAAATAATCATTGATAAGACAAACAACTTTCACACAAAACCCTGTATTGACTTTTGACCAAAACTATTCACTTTTGGTTTTAAAGACACTTCACGTGAATTCAATCACATGTTTGAAATTAAGCATAAAATTGGGTTCAAAAACATCGACTTTTATTACAGTCATTAAAACTTATTTATTTATTTAAGGAATACTTAAAATACAATAAAAAATAAATAAAATAAAAAATATCTAAAAAAATCTATCAATTTATAAAGAAGCAAATGGCACACTTTTAAAACCCCCCATTTTGTCGACAAAAATCTTTTTAATTGGATTATATTTAAAATAATTTTTCCATTTTGGCCGGTTGGTCGTCTCATCTTTTTGTTCGTCTTTTTTCAAGTTATTTTGGCCGATTAGTACATCGCTAAACACGAGGCCCGGACTGTATTCGCCGGATATACTGCCGATGCAATCGGCGATTCGATTGCTTCGGATTTTGGTCAGAATTGAGTCCAAATCCATAACCGACAACAGGTTCTGCACATCGAGATTAGCGATTATTTTCTCGGTTGAGCCGACCTGTTGTACGACACCCGGTTCGGCCTGGCAGGCGTATGGGTTGAAATTAGGCATGTCCAGTATTTCTAAGTATGAGTCTCCCAGTAGTGCTGCCGGGCCTGAGATTATGATTCCAATTGCAATTCCGTAGAAACTACCTAGACAAACATTTTTGAAACTAAATTATTCTAGTCCATAAGTTTTTTCAAAAATAATTTTTTTTGTTGTTGTCTGACATAGTTTTAATTAATTAATTAAATTTTAATTAATATAAATTCTAAATTTAATAAAGCTAGAAAGTAGTTTGTGTATCTAATTAACAGCTGGGAAAAAGTTACAAAAAAATATTTGTCTGCCAAACCTCTCACTCGAAAACCATTAGAATAAATAATTTTGACTTGAGTTGCAACTGATATGTTAGTACTGCCGATAAAAGTTTGAAATTCGACCAAATCGTCTTCGAATCGGTCGAATAGGTCGACGGCATCGCACGAGTCGTATATAATATATTTCGACTTCTCTTCGATCCGAAGTATGTTTGCCGGAAGTGGTTCGCATTCGTCCAGAAGTTGTTCGAATGCCGCAGATGTTTCTTAACATACGATCAAAACCATTAGATATACAAAACAAAAAATAATTTTTCAAAATACAACAGAAACTATATTGAATAAATATTTTTTATAAAGCTAAACCTACCAAAAATTAATAATATTTCCCTTAAATCTATACAATAGACTCGTTTTAAAATTCTATATAAATTTGATAAATTTTAATAAGTTTAAATTCATAAAAATATTTATCCTATATACATATCCTAAACAATTACCTCGTTTTTCCAAATTGGAAATTGGATACAATTCATCAAGCACCTTCTCATTTAATAAGCCGGGTATGTATGAGAGCACAGTATGACCGATACAATCGCCAACTGTATATTTGCGGAAGATAGCGACCAATTGCTCATTTGTATAGCGGGAGTAGAGGTTTGGCACACGACGATTGTCTATCTTTGAAAATATCAATTCACCCACACCTGTCTGTCTAGTGAGGCCTTCAATCGAATAACAAGCGCCCGGGTTCAGGTTGGGTACGTCATATATGGCGTAGAATGATGTGTCCCGGAGTGACTCGAGACCGCTTTCCGTAAAACCAATTGCACTCACTTTGACTGAGCCTTAAATACAGTGAATCAAACTTTTGATTAATTGTTTAATATTTAATTTAATTTAAATACTAATTGTGTATTAATATCAAAATAAAACTTTAAAAGCAAAATTTAATAAAAATTGATATCTGTAGCTAGCACACTTTGAGACTCTATTTCACTTACCATTAACCCGTTCTTCTTTAAACTGGTTCACATTTAATATCGCCAAAACCGGTCGTCGCTTACCCTTAACCGTAATGTTAACCGAAATTCGAAAGTCAGACAAATTTCTGGTGTGATCGCAGAGACGGGAGTATTCGCCCGATTCGGTTTCGACTTCGATTTTCACCAACTGTGCCGTCGATCCCGAATTACAAATCAGTAAATCTCGTTCCGTCTGATTAGTCTCTTAGTTTGACCAAAAAGTTTAGTTAAATTATTAAAACAATTATTGAATTTTTTTTATTATTAGTTAATAGTTTAATAGTTAATAATTTACTTTTAATTTTGAAAAATAATAATCTTTTTACAAATTAGAAATTCAAACCTTTTAAATCAATATCCAATATAACGTCGCTTTTGAGATTTTTTGGTCCAATAAATGATTGGAATTTGCCAAATATATTATCTAGTTTAAATTGAGAATAAATTTCAAAACTAGTTACACAATTATTTTTTAATTAATAAATATTTTTTTCACCTTTCATTAAAATCAAGCCCAATATCCACAATATAGATGACGTGTATCTCATTCTTAATATTAATATTTATTTACAATTTTTTTAAAACTAATTTATTTAAAACAAATTAAAAATATTTAAGAATAATAAATAATAATTAGATAATCTAAGCCTTTATTTTAGAAGCAAGTCTAATTTTTCAATAAAGCTCTGTTTATTCACTTCCCGAATTTTAGCTTAAAAATCTGTCCGAGTTCAATGTTTTTTAGAATTTTGTAATTCTAGTTTCAAACAGATACTTTTTAAAAATTCAAATTAACATTTATCAAAACTGTTTTTTTATTGATAAAACCAAAGCTGGAATTTACAGTAAATTGAGTTCAATGAAAACAATAAATAGTTTTATTTAAGAGCTTTAAAAATTGAACATTTATTTCAACATTTGACAAATATTTTGGTTTTGATTTTCGAAAATTTATTATTATTTAAATTATTTTTGTTAATGATTTTGCTTAGAAAACAAGTTTATTTAAAAATAAATTAAACATGAGCAAAGCTACCTAATATTTACAATAATAGCTAGTTAATATTAATGGGGAATAAATAATAAATATTTAAATGAATTTTAAATTTAAAAAAGTTATTAATATTTAATTACTTTAGAAATCATTATTGATATTAATTTGTTTTAGCCATAGACCAGGTGAACTATCACCAGATTGAATTAGTTCACTAGAGATAAGACCCGGGGAATAGTTAACAGTGATTGGGCCAATACAGTCGACAATTCGATTGCTGCGAATCCTCTCGACTATAGACCACAATTCCAAAACCGATAAAATATTCTCGACATTCAAATTAGCGAACACTCTCTCGGATGTGCCGACCAATCGTGTTATGCCCGGCTCTAATAGGCAGGCGTATGAATTCAAGTTGGGAATATTTACTAATCGCAAATATGCCGCTCCTAGCAGATCTGCCGGCCCTTCTTTGACGGTTCCGATTACTATTTCTTTTAAAATACCTTTAATTAAAAAAAGTATAAATTAATAAATAGCAAACAAATAGGTTTAGCTAACGCGGGAGTAAAAGAATATATATTTATATATGTGTGTATAAGTAGAAATAAAACATTAAACGGGTATTATAAAATAGCCAAAATATATATTTTTAAATTGCTATTTATTTACCCCATTCCTCCCTCTTTCTATATATTTCTAGTCGTAAAGAAGAATAGAAATATTTTTTAATTTTTAATCAAACTTAGTTTATTTTATTTTTAATGGAAAAATTAGCAATTTTTTGCAAAATAGCACTAATTTTCTCTTTAACTAATTTTAAATTTAAAAAAAAATTAAAATACTTTATTTAAATTTTAAGAATTATTTTGTAGCTACTAAAAATTGTCATAGTAATACTAGTGTAATGAAACACAATAATAACAAAAGTTAAAAATTCACCTCTGGTTCGATTGACCTTTTTGTAGAGTATCTGAACGGTTACGTCAAACGGATGATCATTGGATGTGTAAACTGTAAATTCATTCAAATCCGACGAATATTTATCGGATACGTCGACCGAATCGCACGAATCGGGTATTACTATCTGCTGTTCGTCCGTAATCTTCATTATAGGCGTTGTTAGTGATTCACATTCGTCTAAATTCTCGACATATGTCTCAATCGTATCTAAATTTAAATTTTAGATTACTATTAATTATAAAAAATAGAATTATATTAATTTGAATATGTTATTTAAACTAAACATTTTTTAGTTATTTTATCAAGTTGTTTTTAGCTATTTTTATTTTTATTAGCTAAACATCTGAATAAATTTTGTTTTAAAAATATATAAAAATAAAAACATTACCCCTTTTCATAAGCTTCGAGTTTACATTTGACTCATATATTCGTTTCTGATCAAACAAGCCAGGTGAATATTTTAAAAATGAACTTGATAAACAATCAGCAGAATTCTTATTTCTGAAAATACCGACTAACTGTTCGGCGGTATACGTGAAAAACATTTTGGGAAGGTCATTTGGCTCAATATTGCTAATAAGCAGTTCCATTGGGCCGACCTGTCTGGTGATGCCCGACAGTGAACAACAGGCGAACTGATTCTCGTTCGGATAATCCATAACTTCGAGGACTGACGAACGGATTAGCGATTTTGGCCCACTTTCGATGTATCCGATCGACACCACTATTAGGTCTCCTTTTGAAACAAGCAAGTACAGTATTATTTAATTTTAAATTCAATTTATTTGCATTAATATGTTTACCATTACATCGCGACTCATTCACATAGATCTTATTGACAACAGTTGGCACAAAATTCGAGCTATTCCTCAAATAGATATTATATGTCAATCGTTGTGAATATGTTCGTTGATATGAACACAATTGGGGATAAGTTAGGTTCTGTACTGAAAACTCAACCCGGTCAATTGACCCCGTGTCACAATCTAGCTCAAAAGACTGGCTCGTTTTTGTCTCTAAGTTGAAATATTAATTATTTTGATGAAACAATTAATAGTATCTAAGTTAGTCAACTCAAGATAACGCGAGCCTTTTATTGAACACATTACTAATAAACTTAGTATTGGCAAAAATGCATTTATTGTAATCACAAAGTATTTTTTTTCAAACAAACCACTAATATACTTTACAACAAAAAACTTTAATCAACTAATTTTAAACTTGGAAAAATATTTACTATCACAATAAGTTTAAAAAGTTTAACAAGTCAGTTGATTGTAGTTTAAATTAGTTGTTTAAAGTTTTTTGTTTGTATTAGCGGTTTGTTTGAGAAAAATACTTTTTGGTTACAATAAATGCATTTTTGCCAATATTAAGTTCATTAGTAATGTCTCCAATAAAAGCAAGTCTTGAGTTGACTACCTTAAATTATTATTATATTAATAATTTTAAATATATTTTCTTTAATTACCATATGCTTTGCCAGCAGGTACTTTTTCCCAATGACCATTGCCCATGTCCGTAATTGTCAACCTGGTTGCTTTGTGTAAATATGTAATAATAAAAAATAACTCTTTAAAAGTAAACAATACAAAAAAAAGATTACCAAAAGATTTAGGTCTCCAAACTTTTTCATGTAATTTTATTTTTGTTCTAGCTGATGTTTGATCTAAATATTAAAAACAAACAAAAAATAAATATAAATAAATTATTTAAAACTCAACAAAACATGTTTTAGATATATTTACGTATAGCTATAAAAATGTAAATCACAATTAAATTTGTTATGTATTTCATTATTTTTTAGTTTGAATTTATTGTTTTTAATTTTTATTATTTATTAAATTTTTAGCTAGCTATACATAATCTGTTAATAAATTTAGGAAACATGTTTTTAAATGGCTAACATAAGCTTGTGTTTAGCAAAAAATTAGATTTTAAAAACTGAGCTTTGTAAAAGTGAAATAATTAATAACTAAAGGTCATTGACAACTAATATATTTAATGAACTCATATAGTACAATAAATCTAGGATAGAAAACTTAAACTTTATTTGCTAAAATTTAGATACATAATATATGTTAGATTTTTGGCTGATCTCTGGTTTTTAAACGTTTTTGAAAAAATCCCTCCCCTGATACCCCTGGATCAGCCAATCTTCTCAATCTCTGATGTTTATCATCAAATATAGTAAATTTTATTGTTTATCAAATAAAATATTATTTTAGTTTAAATATTTTAATTTTGTATTTATTTTAAAGTTTTTTTTTAGTAAAATAAAGTTTGATTTAATTTTTATAAGCAAAATAACTAATTAAAAATTGTATTTAATGTTCAAATGTTTTGTTATCAATAAAATATTTAGTGTTAGTATTTGTGTATAAAAACAAATCATGAATATATTGATCATAATTGTAACTTAATTTTAATATAACAAAAATGGGCACCTTCCAACTTGCCTAAATTCTTTTCGACAAAATGCAAGTGGCCAAATTTATTTGACCAAATGCATTTCGCCAAAACAATTTATAGCAGCGTAATTTATACATAGAATATTACATTAAAATTATTTAAAAAATAAAAATACAGTAAAAGACCAGTATAATAAAATTAAAAAAATTTTTCTATAATAAGTTCATTGTAACGGATTATTTTTAACATAGTTTTGTATTAGAGTTTGCATTAGATTGCATTCATTATACTGGGTGTTCATTGTACTGACACTTTAGTATTTTTTGTAAGTTTTTAATTAAAATTATAATACAGTATATACTCGTATTTTAGCAAGTCGGATTATATCAAATCTCAATTGTTGATTGCAAGACAATGTTGATGCACTACCAGGAAAGTAGTAATGTTAAATGCACAGAATTATAGCACAGTTTGATTTTATCGATTTTAATGATTTTGAAAGGACAAAATGGTTAATGAGATAAGTCAAATTTAAATTCAACTATAAGCTAGCTTTAAAAATATTTCTTGTTATATTTTTAAAATAAGATTTCGATTAATTTATTCTGTTTGAAATGAAAATTATATTTAATTTCTAATTTTTATTATAATAAGTTAATCATAAAAATAGATAAAATAGTTGATTAAAAACATTATTTGTCTACTAATACTTTGTTTAGTTTTAATTGATTACAAATAGATTAAATTCAGAGATCGAGAAGGTCGGCCGATCCAGGGGGGGGGAATTAGGGGAGGGGTTTTTCCAAAAACGCTCAAAAAACCCATGTATTTATGATGAAATTTTGCATGATTTAACTGGATTTAAACCGGATTTATCATCAATTTATGGAAATTTTCCTAATTTTAGCCGAAAAAATCAAAACATTTTCCGGCCTCCAAAGGCGGTCGGCAAAAAGTCGAGAGGGTACCTTTTTAGGGGGAGGAATAAATCCTTAATTTCAAAATCAGGGGGGATTTTTTGCCTGATCCATCCCTTCTCGATCTCTGATTAAATTATTCGAAATATAATTCATATCTCAAACTCAGGTATAAGATATGAATATCAAACAAATCAATTAAATAAAATTGTTTTCATTTATTTTTTAAAATGTTAAGCAAAAATGCCTTGTTAAGTCAGCCTTTTACTTGTTTTTAATCTGCTACATTTTTACCTAATTCTTGTCTTACCCTAATCTCACAAGATAAACTGACACAAATGTCAACTACGTAATTTCTAAATAATCAATTAATTTTACTGAAAATGTTGTTCATCTATTAATCTTTCTTAGAAATTCATTCAAAAATGTTTAGATATCGACAATTGAATGACTTATTTGATAAGTAAATACTGAAAAACAATATTTTGAAATACGCATCAAAATTGTTGAATTAATTAAATTAAATTTTAGTAAATAATTAATCCAAAAAATTTACTTTAACAATTATAAACTTTTATAAATCATACAAACTATAAATTTAAAAAATGACTTATTTCAAAATTATATCGAAATAAATTCAAAAAAAATTATTACAAAATATCTACAAGTTGCATTTTTGCAAACCAAGAAACATTGCAATGTTGTTATTAGCTTGTTGTTATCGGATTAGATGTAAACGTTGCTTTCTCGTTTTAAATGTCATAATATTTTTATATAATATTGTTTCTGATATAACAATACGTTTACAGTTAATCATATGAAGTATTGTATTCACATCAATCAAAAACTAAAATCCTTATACTTATCGGTAAAGCTATCGATAAAACACTTAAGAAAAGTGATAAAACATTAACGAAACTACCCTTGAATTTAGTCGATCTATATAAAGAGCAATTGATTTATTGTTAAAGGCGTCAATAGTATTCTTAATTAATTCAGTTGTGGATAACAATAGCAAAACTGATTGAAGTTAATAAAGTGAGTTAATTGAACGAATTATTTTTGTGTTTCTTAAGTATAAAAAAGTATTTTTGTGTTAAATTTTTTTTGTTTTTTCAACATAGAATGAAATTATTGATTGCATTAAGTCTTTTGGTTTTGCTAATTGTGGTCTCAGTCGGAGCGGACGATGAGTTCAATTACCATCGATTCTGTGGCGATAACGCCGACTGTCATCACACCGATAAAGACCATCCGGAAGAGTGTTGTCTTAGAGGAAAACTCAATGGATATCACGAATGCTTGAAGAATCCGAGCCCAACAAAAGAGCTTTGTCCCAAGTTCATCCACAAATCGAGCAAAAACTTACCGCTCGCTTAATATACTTAAAAGCTTTAAATATGTTTTTTTTGTTAACAATTTGTGTGGACAATTTTTTCTTGTTGTTTAAATGTTATAAAAATAAACTCTTAGTTTGCTTTGCTTACATCTATTGACCATGTTTAAATTTGCTTTTTACTTAAAATATTTGTGATGTATACTTTAAAAATATTTTTAGGTTAATTATGTACCATGGATAATCTTAACAAAAAATAGTTGGGGTTTTAAGCTGTACTTATTTTCTGACAAATAAAATTTAAATATTATTTGCAACTAATTTAAAAACAATTAAAATTTTTAAAATCTTTACAGCTAGTTAGAAACAAAATTTCAGTTGAACTAGTATTAAAATAAATTAATAATTAAAAAAAATTATTATTGTTTAAAAAACAGAAGTAAAAACATATTTTAAAATATTGCTTTAAAATATTTATAGCAATAATTATATGCATTACTAAATGACAGCAACCGGACAGGAGGGACAGGAAAAACAGGAAAGACAGGAACGACAGGAACCAACAACTAATGAATGTCGTATATGTCAAGACACGGGTAGTCCGGAAACATT
>JAQFXP010001741.1:0-17857 GCA_034693685.1 Belba bartosi
AAAAAATCAAAAATTTTAAATAGAAAGCGAGCCATTAGACAAATAAAGTAAATGCTCTTGTACGATTTAAATTTGTTGGGCACCAGAAGAGCAATAAAAATAGTTTAGAAAATATTTTTTTAACAAAAAAAGATTTAACGCGCGGTTCGACTCTCTATCTAAAAGAGTACGAAAATAATTGCTTCAAAAATATATTTTCTGTTTCGCTATTCTTGCCGTTCGATAGCTTTGAGTTAAAAAAAATTTCTTTTGAGATGAGATTTAGAAGCTCTTGAACTTTGGGGTCAAATAATTTTATTTAATTTTTGGCGTTTCGGGTATATTATGTAGTCTTTAACTATCGATAACTTTTTCGAAAAATACTTTTTTACTTTTTTTTGTATAAGTTTTTTAAAAGTTTTATTTTTTTACTTTTGATGTTGAAATGTAGATAAAAATCAATGATTTTGTTTAAATTATTTATGAATTTTCGAAATTTATTTATTGATTAATATTTGACTTTTTTTGCTTTAAATTAAGAATTGAGTAATAGATTGATTGCTTAATATAATTCACGATTATAGTCGATATGTAATTAAATACAATTCAAATAATATTCAAATTATCAATTAATTGATTACCAAATGTAGAGATTTTAGCATTTATTCAAAGCGTGTGTTTGCGATACGTGATCTCCAACTGAAATATACAGTAAATGTGATTCCGGTTTCACTAATCACTCGTTTATTAATAATCAATCAATCAATGCATGTATAGTATGAACAGAAAAGTACTCTTCAATGCGTGTAATACTTGAAAATTTCTAAAATTAAATTAATCTTCGATCAGGAATAAGAGTAATTAATTGATTGGAAAAACGTATTTCATTATTTATATCAATAATAGATTCGATTTATCATTAAATTGTATTTGAATTTCATTTGCAATGAAGAGTAGTGTCGATAAGAATAATAATATATTCAATAGTATTGACTGAATACTGTTGCGACTTATGTAGGAATAGAAACGCTTGTTATATAAATAGAAAGTTTGTATTTATTTAACTGTTTATCTGAAATAATAATATTATTAAATTTATTATTAATAATATATTCAATTCATTTAATTTATTAACATTTGCGAAACGATATGATTGTGACAATGCATTAAAAATTTTATTAATTCAAACTTTTCCATTCAAAAAGTGATATTAAAATTGTTATTTTATATTTATATGTTATTAAAATATTTTCGTATGTTATTCAATGCATTCAATTAAATAATATCATATTTACTCAGAAGTCATATAATTATACAATGTTTACATTAAACTAAATTAATTAAATGCCTTTCGATATACTGTATACATGTTTATAATGCAAAGTTAACTTAGAAAATAAATATTTTTTCATACGTTCTGTTGAATTATTGACTAAATTAGACATTTTTTCTCCTTTTCCAACATGTTTAGCTGGATCGTATAGCACAGTATGACAAATATCTCACACAACTGGTCACAAAAACGAGTCCAGATCATCCCGATTACACTGATATATGCCGTTCGGCTAATAAAGCAAAAACGGTTAGTGATCTCAAACGTTGCAAAAAAGATTTGTATTTTTTTATTCGTTGAAAAATAGTCGAAAAGTCACTAATTTTGTTAATTTCAAACATTAAATCTCAAATTTAAACCTGGAACTAATTTTAACGAGAGTAAGCGAAACAGGAAAACAATTTTTTTCTTCTCTCAGTTTTCATTCAGTGGTTGCGAATAAATAGACGGATTTGTAATAAATTTTTTGATTTTTGTTTTTATCTTTTGATTTAAATAGTTTTGTTATTTATTTTTATATGTTTTGACATTTTTTAGATATTTTGGATTTTTTTGTAACGTTTTCTTTACTCTTTAGTGTAGATTAGTTTCTAAATTGTTTTAATTTGAGATTTATTTAAGTTTTTGGAAATATTTTAATTACGAAATTAAAATAATAATGTTGTCATTACTCAGATGGTAAAACGCACCGATACCCGCCAGGAGGAAAGTGATCTGGATCGAATCCAGGAGCTATTTCCAAGTGATAACCTGCGTCTTCATGAAACCGATCCATTATCACCGGTAAGTCATCTAATTCTCGACATAAACACCATTTTAGGCTAACTTTTGACTTGTTTGAAGACTGATCTAGCTGATATTTAAAAGTTCAAAAAGTTTATAAATTTATGATATTTTTTGTTATTATTTTCCGGTAGTAATCGAAAAAAATAAAAATATTTTTAAAAACCATTAAGATTTCAACGACAGATGTGTAAACAGACGTATCATATGTTTGGGGATATGTTTTAGCACTTTATGCGAAGAAATTTTGTTTTTTAGACTCATTTTTCCGTTAAATAAGATTATTTTTCTTAACTTTTTCGCTAATTTATATGAATTTTTGCAAATAAATAAATTGGCAAAAGAAATCTCTTTTTTAAAAGTATTTTCTTTCTAGTTTATTTCATGTTTTCCTTATTACTAATATATTCATATCATAGTAAACAACATTAAGTTTTCAATCTCTCAGAGATTAAAATTAAGGCTAACTTTTCAGCTCAACGTTTAGTTTGTTTTTATGGTTTTAATACTTAATTTTTTTTCTCTTTAATTAACTAAAATTTTTATGCATTCTCTTCACCAATGACTCTCTCTCTCTCTCCCTCTCTCTCTCCCCTCTCTCTCTCTCTCTCCTGCTCTCTCTCTCCTGTTTTTTCTCTTCTGTTCTCTCTCTCTCCTGCTCTCTCTCTCTCTCCCTCTCCTGCTCTCTCTCTCTCTCCTGCTCTCTCTTCTGCTCTCTCTCTCTCTCTCTCTCTCATCATTTTTATTAAGCAATTCATTTAAGTTTTGAATTCATTAAAATTATTTTGAATTAAAAAATATTTTAAAATCTTATGAAATATTAATTAATTATTTTTATTTTTTATGTTTTAGCTATAATATTATCGAAAAAATTTTACTTTTAAACAAAATTTTGAATTTTTTACGAATATTTTAAAATAATTTTGTTTTCATAAATAATTTCTTAAAAAGTTTTTATTTTTGTTTCAAATTATTCAGAGAAAGGGATTACTTCGCAGTAAATCATTGGCCGCATCACGACTTCATAGGGCTCTGTCGGGAAAGTCGAACAAAACCGAACTGTAAGTCCGAAAATGCATTAAATTTTAGCTAATTTTTACTAAATGACCAAAAATACAAAACATGAGTTAAAGAAAAAGTTTTGAGAAATGAGAAAAACAAAGCAAAACACTCTTTAAATATCTGCACTTAAGTGAAAAGTTAATTAAGTTTTGAGTAAAATATTGCTTAATATATAAACAAAACCTTTTTTTAGGAAAATGTCATTAAAAAAGTCATAAATCTATTATAAAATAAATAGTTTTTGTAACTAATTTAGGAAACAGTTTCTCAAACATTAAAACTGTTTTTTGTATAACTGTTTCATTAGAATTAAGTTTTAGTTTCAATAATAGCAGAAATTTTTCGAATAAAATGCGGAAAAAAGTTTTTGAGCCATAAATCAATTGAAAGGAATGCTTAAACTTTTGGCAAAAAATTTGTTTATTTGTTGACACATATGACCCTATCTAATGACATACTGACCCTTTGGGGTCTCATTTCTGGGTTTGTATTTAGATATTTGGTTCAAACGTAAAAAGGTTTTTGATTTCAGAAGTTATTCCCAAAAACTTTTTACTCAATCTCTTTCACTCGAAAAATGTTTTGAATAAGTTTTGGTTAATTCGTAATTAGACTAAACCAATGAGTTTTTGAATTTTTATGACTCTCTAACCCAAACAAAAATTGCTAATTAGCTTATTCTCAAACTTGCCAAGCTTGTTTAATTTTATTACTAATGCTATTCAAGCCTCGAATTATTGGCACAAAATCAAAATAATCAGTTAAGATGTCATTGATATTAAATGACAGATAAGTTAATCTAATTTTTTCGTGCGATAAGCGTTAGCTCGTTTTTGCGAATATTAAATCTAATCAAAAAAATTTTACTTTTTTTAATTTTCTGTGATTTATATGTAGGAAAAGAACTGAAATTTTTGTTTAATTTAATTATAATTTTTAGCCGTTTTTCTATTGTATAATTGATTAGAAAAAAAATTTTAGAAATTAATTCTCAATCAAACAAAACGTTTATTCAATTTTGTATTATATGAGAAAACAATTTTATTTATGAAAATATATCCGGAAAACAGTCAAAAAAATTATTTAATAACAATAATAATAAAGAAAAACTGATTTTAGGAATAAAAAGTAAAAGTTTTAAAACTTTTTTCTCGTATTTATTCGAATTAATAGAATTGATGTTTAGTTTGTTATCACATTCTAGTGAAACAAATCACTATTTCTTACATAAAATTTAAAAAAAAAACCCAAAACTTATTGTTCGGAATATATGAATAACTGAATACAAAAAAACTGAATATTATATTAAATCATAAGTTAAACGAAAGTCATAGTAAAAGAAGAATAAAAATGAAGAGAAATTTTTTTAAAGTCGTGACAATCCAATTGAGGATAATTTTTGACGGATTTAATAATTATTTTTTGGCATTTTATATAACAATATGAGCAGAAAAAGAGTGAATACATCAACAAAAACGACTTTTTCTCTTAAAATTTATGATTGAGTCAAAAAACCACTCATTTGTTTCCAAGCCTTAAATTGTTGTCTGATTTTTGTAGAACAGTAGAGACAAAAAATTGGATAATATTTAATATTTTATTATAAATTATGTTTTTCTATTACACACTTGTATTGCATTATATGTCTGCAGAGAAAATACTTTCAATTCTTTTGTGTTTGAATAGAGTTATAGTGAAAAGAAAAAGTTTAAACAATTTTTAGCGAAAATAAAGTTCTTTAGCATTTCGAAGGCAAAAGTGTATGTAATTTGAATTCGGACCTACTTTTCCAGTTCTTGTATATTATGTTTATTTCAGTTATTATTATTTTTTTGTTTGAATTGAATATAAGAATTGTTTTTCGACTTAAAAGAGTGAGAATTTCATTGCGTTTTTTGTATTGAAATTTTGTGTAACTTTTTCTTTTCGCGACTAAACAATTGAAATGTGTTTTGTGTTTAGTACGGATTGAGTGCACAAAACGATGAAAACTATGTTTGAAAGACTAATTTGTTTTTGTTTTTTTTTGTGTCAACTCAATTTTTTAATTGTACGCCAACTACGTATAAATTGTTTGTTTGGATTATGGGAAACAAAAATCTATTTTCGTATTTTAATCAACTTTGATTGAGATTTAAACATGTCTTATTTTTTGTTGCAATTATTATTTGTTCTGGATAATTGATTTTTTCGGATTGACTAATAAATTATTATTTTAAGCATTTATTCTCAGCTTAAATACGAAAATAGATACGATTTTACATTTTATTCTTATTTTTATTTAATTTGTTTTAATTTAATTATTTTAATTATATGTTATTTATCTGTTTTCTTAAATTTAAATTAAATTTCTTTTTTTTCCAATTTATTTATTGCGTTATTTGAATCGCTTTTATTGCATAAATTGTTTTAATGTTCAAAGAATTTAATCCATTTTTAAACACTATTACCGCAAACAGCCATCAAATTAATACTAATAAACGAAATGTTCGTTAATTTCTCGATTGAAAAACACGAACTTCTCATTGAAATTAAATCCAAATCTATTTAGTGCTTATTCTAAGCTCTCATTAAAATAATTTATGTCATTTTCATTGGATTTATTGCCCATTTTCACAGTCAAACACAAACTATTAATTTGAAATCAAGTGAAAAAATTGGTTTTATTTTGCTTGAGAGCAAACAAATAAATAATCTAGTCTATCTTAAAATAGATATTGGGAAAAATACACCAAAAAATAATTGCTAAACAAATAAAACAAAACCACAAACTATGCTAAAAAATTAAGCCATACTATAGCTATCGGTAAAAATATGAACAAAATGATTAAAACACATATTAATCTAATTATTAAACTGTACTTGTTGGGCTGCAATTAATACAAATATAAATCAGCAATCCTAATTTACTTCACGAAATACATACAATAATTTATATGGAGTTCAATAACATTTAATAAGAAGAAAAGTTAGTTTCGAAACAAAACATAAGAAAATATTTTCTTTATTTCTTAATTTTCTGTATAGTCTGTATATAAGGAATAAAAAAAATAATTGTTTTGTAATTCGAGAGACAGAGAGCGAATTGAGAGAAATATACACATAATTTGTATTAGCAAATGCTCAGGAGATATGTGAATCACGTTTTCACATTTTTAAATAGAGCCAAACCATCGCCATTCCGGTGCTCTCGCTATACATACCTGTATATACTGTGTGTAATATAATAATCCCCTTATAGTCGAGGCTTAAAAGAAAAAAGAGGAGAAGAAAACTAAAGTCCGTGTTTGGGCTGTTCCGGTTGGCTCTCAATCTATCTCCCGCTCACCTCCATCTGCCTGTACTCTCTCTCCTGGTGCTGGTGAAGGTCTTTTGCTTACCTTGTCGTACATATTATTTTTTTATGATTTTTTTTCTTAAAATATAATTTCGAATAATAATACTAATATGTTATTAATTTTGTGATTATGTGGTATTTCGTATTAATTCGTGAAATGTTTTAGATTTTATATTCTTTTATCAAAGATTTTTTTCGCTATAATGCGCTCTAATATTAATATCTATTCAATCTTTTTATGTATGAGTTTTAGCCCTTCATTATTAGCGAGTCGCTTTTATATGATAATTTGGGTGGCCTTGATATGATCAAGGGTATTCTGTGCCGAACTACCCTCTCCATTTAATTGTAATTTTGCAGTTATATACTTTATAAGTCTATTTTTTTTCTTCTAAAGGATCTTGCACGTCTCAGCTCTATTATGTTTAAACATTATGTAATTTTCAATTTTCACCATTAATTTCGGTATTGTTTAGTCGATTTGGTATTAATTTAGTTTTTATTTGTATTTTCTCTTTCATTAAACTTTCCGAATGTTTAATACGTTTTTTCGATTGAATTTGTTTTTTGTTATTTATTTTTATTTTTATGTTTCCATTCTTTTAGATAATTTGTATTTTGTTCTTCAACTGAATTAAAGGGAAATTCTCTTTTTTGCGATTTAATTTCGCTTTTATTATGTTTATTATGTGTTTAATTTAGCAAGATATAAACGAAAATTGCGTTTTATTTCTATAATACGTTGGTTTATCTATTCTTTTATCAAATTATTATTAATTTTCATACAAAACTCGTTCAGAAAATCAGATTTTTGTTTAACAAAAAGAAGTTTTTGTTTTATCAGAAGAAAGTTTTTCCCCTATTATAGTATAGCTGTATATGGAATAAGTGATTGCTATAAAAGTATTTATCCAAAAACATTTTGACTCTTTAATAGGGGGTTCGCGTTGTGTGGCATTTGCAGTGAGAGGTAGTCCTGACGAGAAATGTTATAAAAATAGTTTTTCGTAATTGAAATCTTAGACAAATTTTTGTTGTTTCAGCGCATCTTAAGCCAGTTTTTTGTAGTTTCATCTATTCGTCAAATCTGTTCTGATTTTTGTTTTGTATTTTTTCCTTCACTTCATAATTCACTTCACTTTTTGTGTATATTTTCTTTAGTTCTAAATATTTATAAACTATTTCTGAGTTCTAAGTATTTGAATAAAAAAAATTATTTGAATTTTTATATCCGCTCTCGAAAGTGGTGAGCTTGCTCCGATGCGCAGACTTTGGTATGTTGGTATGTTAAGTATCTAGCACATTAAAATTTTTGCATTAAAAAACAATTAATCTAATACACTTTAAAATAACGCCATAGAAAACATTGAACTACGAGTTCACACAAACAGAATATGCTTGATTATTTTTATGTTTAATTTTGAATTTATTAACATGCGCATATTACAGTATTAATGATCACATATTTTTGATAATTACTTATTTAACTGTATTTTTGATATTTTTAATTATTTAATTTGATATTTTGCTTGGTTGTATAATTTTTGTGGCTTAGTCTTTATGTTTGCAAAATGCTCAAGCACAAGCCATCACTAGTTATTAAATTATGGGTTAAAATACTTATGAATTATGGAGTTTTCTAATTGAAATTCAACGAAAATTTTACTTTCAATCTAAATATATTACAGAAATTAATGTAAAATTTTTTCTAAATATCTAAAATCAAAATTATTTTCTAAGTTTTTAGTCAAGTCTTCGTTGAATAACATGAATATTATTTTGGAATTTAATTAAAACAAAAAATAAAATAAATTTAATAATCAAAAACGAAAAATAAAAGAAATTAATTTTTTAATTATTATGTATTAAATGAACTTTTTTGTTGTTGTCATTAAATCTGGTTTTTTGAACTAAAATAAGTGAAAACAAAAACAAAATATGAAAATTAGAAACGAAAGTCTCGATAATTGTTAATATGTTGAGAATTACTAATGTATTGCAAACAATACATTAGTTTAGAGTTTGAGTTCATATTGTATATCAATAATAGAGTTAACGATATTTTAATGCGTTTTCTCTGTTAAACATTATTTTAGTTGCGATTTGTTTTGCGGACATAACCAGAAAAATGTTTTCGGTTTGAATTATAGAAACAAAATATATTATTAAGTCGTGTTTGAAATTTTTGTCACGACTTTTGTATTAACCAAAAAATATATAATCATTTTGTCTGCTGTTATGTATTAGTAGTTCAATAAGTTTTTGCTTTTTTAGGTTTTATTTTTGGGTTTTGTTTTGTTTTTTAATTTTAGTTTATTTTATTAATAAATGTTTTTTATTTTATTTTATTTATAAGTTTTTTTTGTTGGACTAATATATAAATTTATGTTTTTTTAAAAGGTTTTACTTTTTTTGAATATAAATTTACTTTGAATTAGAGACAAAAATAAAGTTTATTATCAAATGAAATCAAAAATTTATTTGAAATTCTAAACTCATTTCTAATGATCTAAAAGTTTTTTTTTGTTAATTAAGTTTTTGAGAAAAACTTTTTAAAAAAAGTTTGACTCAAATTGAAGACAAAAAAAATATTTTTAACGATTAGGTGAAACCAAACGAAGAGCTCATTTAATCAAATAGTTTAGAAATTATAATCTAGTTTTGAGATCAAGAAAAAACTATTTGAAAATAATATTTAGTAAAAAATATTTCAAATTCTCTTCATCTCTACTCCAACGTCTGATATCATGACTTAATTCTTAAAAAATTTTGATTTTAAATTAAAAAATCAAATTTAATTTTTCAAAAACTAGGCTTTTTTTGTTTAAAAAAATAATTAGCGAGGAATTAAAGTCAATATAATCGGCAAAAATTCTTTAGTAGTCAAACATTTTAACAGTAAAAGTCGCGTCGATTTGTGTGGCCTTTCGATTAAAAATTTGAACAAAAAATTGTTTTAATTTCATTAATATATTTCAGATTTAATGATATTGACGCAAAAAATTTCAACTCAATTATATATTTAGCTTTTTAGAGCTAATACATTAAGACATTAATATTTTTGCTAGTTTGATATGCGAGATTGTGTGCATTTTTAAGTAGGTTTGATTTTGTACAAGTGAATATTATTCTTAAAACTTTTTTAAACTAATAGGTAAATTTATTGATTATTATTATATGTAAATTATATATACTTTTGTGTTGATTTAGTTCACGATTATAGATATATAATATATATATTATTATATATATCTATTATTGCCGGTTATCTAATCTCGAAATTATAGTCGAGTCGAATAAATACAAGAAATTTCGATTTAAAATTCAATTTCATATTCGATTTACTCGGTTGGCTTGCCAGTTTTTGCAACACACTAAACTAGAGACCACAAATTTTGCAAACAAACCCGAAACTTATTTTAGTTAAATTGACTTTTTATTAAAAGTAACAAGTTGTATGAATAAATTTAAAATTATCTTTTTTGTAATTTATTCAAAAAATAATAATTAAATTAAAAAACACAACAGAGCATAAAATAAATTTGCACTAGCATGGTTTAGTGCATACATTTGCAAATTTTAATATGTAACATGTGATAAATGCAATTATAATAATTTAAAACGTTTAAATTAAGTTTAACTTTAATAAAAACAATTTTATTAAATTATATTAGTTTGATTTTTACTTAATTGCGGGTTTTTATTAAAACGGGCCAGCTTATGGCTTACTCTATTGTGCCAATATACATTATGGGCCTCAATGTGTACCCAATTTTAAAAATTCAATTTTATATTATACTAAATCATTAAGACATTAGAGTACAGACAGCACTTAAATGACTAAATTCTTATAACTTTTATAATAGAGTCTCTATTATAGAGTAGACATTAAATTGCATTTTCTATTAATATATATAATATATATATACATAATTTATATTTAAAAAAATAGTTTATTGATTGGCCCCAAGTGTTGGGATTAGTTAGAAAAAATTTCATTAGTTTAGAGTAATATTGAGCAGAAAAATTTGAACCGAAGTTTGTTTTAATAAAATTTGATTTTTGCCTTTAAGTTATTTGATGGCAAACTTTTAAACTTTTTTTTAATACTCTATATTATAACTAAGTTTATATAATAAGGTTTTACTGACTTTTTTTATGTATGTGATGTTGGACTCAATTTATCTAATTTTTTCTTCTCTCTCTCTCTCTCCCTCTCCCCGTTCATTGGCACCGGTATATATGTCTTATCCCACTAACCGAAAATGATAGCATATATATACAAATTTTTATTCTGAAAATTTTTTCTCTTTTAATCTCTTGATTGAATCGTTTATCAGATTTTTAAGGAAATACTTCTCTACTTCAGTCGCTTTTTACTTGAATTGAAATTAATTTTAAAATTTAAGATATTTTTCATTTTATTCAAGTTTTTCTTTCTGTCACAGATTTTGTGTACATTTTACAGAAATTTTTCTATTGATTAGCACAAGAGTTGAATTTATTATGGGTTAACGTATAGTAATTGCTATTTTCTACAGCTATTTAAATATTTAATACATATCTATATTGAACTAAAAGTTTACTTTTTGGGAGAGAGAGAGAGAGAGAGAGAGAGAGCAGGAGAGAGAGAGAGCAGGAGAGAGAGAGCAAAAAAGTATTTTTAAATTGAAAAGTATAAGTATATGCGTAGCAAAAGTTGTAATTTACTGTATATTCTCATAAGTAAATTGAAAAATAGATTATTAAATAGAGAAAGACTTTTCGTTTCAAATCCGCATCAAATTCAGTGGAAAAACATACGGAAGAGAAAAAAGTTTTTAAATGTGTTTTAAAAAGAAAATTGTTGTTTACTCTCAAAAAAAAGTTTAGAAAATCTATTTATTCCAAGCTAACAATGTAGGCGAGAAAAGTATTTTCTCCTAAATATACTACTGTTTCCTTACAGTTCTTTTCAATTTGTATCACAAGAATTGAGTGAAAAAAGTGGAGAAAATTACAGAGAAGTGAAAGCCATAATAATAAAAAAGATATACAAAAAAAAAAGTTAATTAAATTAAATCATATTTTTATCTACACTTCATATAAAGCAACAAAAAAATTGTTTAAATTGGATGAAACGCTATATCAAAAACCGGAGTTTACTGTAAAACTAAGTTATGATAAATAACGCAAAAAATCATTTTTATTCCACTCTCTATCAACTTAGACATTAAAATCATAAATTTAAAGCCATTTATATTTTTTATAGTTTTGTTTTTTGTTCTGTTTTTCTATTTTCCAACAAAAACGACTCTCCGGTGCTGTTGATATGATATGATCTGGTTTTGGCACTGATATGAGTGGAGAAAAAACACAATAAAAAATAAAAATAGTAGTCTAGGAGGAGAGGGAGCGAGGGGGTAAATAGAAAAAAAGTTGGATGGTGAAAATAGTTTTAGACTAGTAAAACCAGTTCATCACATTTTGTTGCTGTTGTTTGTTATCAAAAAAGTAATTTTGTTTCCATTTTCTTATGATAGCCTAAGAAAGTTATTTAGGAAAAGTGAAAAATCGCATTTATTTTAACTCGTTGTTTGAGCACCAGACAGGTCTTCCCGTGCCCGGGCTTAGGCACACGAGTAGTTTTTTCTAGCTAGTTACAGTTTGCCGTTTAACTTATTTTTTATTATTTCTTATCATATAATTGTGGCGATAATATCATAATTTGATTTTTTTTCTACTTAAGTATATAAGACTTATAAGTTTTATAAGTCTTTTATATTTAAGTATTGGAATTATTACTGTTTTTTATCTGAAAATCCGATGCGAAAACATTTTGCGGTTCTATGACTCGGAATAATTCATTCATTTAATGATAATTTTATTTTACATTTCTCTTCCGATGCAATCAAATCAAAGTCCGTTTTGTTTAATGAAGAGTAGATTTTGATATTTATTGAATTAATGACTAGTTTTTTGAGCGAATACTTCGTTCACTTTTCTTTAAACATAGCATACAATACAATAGAATTGTAAAAAATCTAAATGTTTTAGCAAGCGATTAGAAAAATGCTCTGGAGCAATAAATCGCACCCACTTTTTCAACCGGTGCCCAAAAACAGTATATTCTTAACTGAATATACAATATGAGCTCAGATTTGATCCATAGATATACCGAATAATAAGTTGAGCGCAAAATCAAAATTAAAAATCTCTTCTAAAGTGTTTAATCGTTGGCAATCTATCTCTTGGTTTGATTTTTTTTCTTTTCTTCTCTTCTCTTAATTTTAAAGTCTATGTCACTGACCCTCATCTGATTACCGGTGCAGCTCAGGTAGGAATATGTGATAGTTTTATATTTATATACCATATCTTCACTTTCTCGCGCTTGAGACCAATGCACCTGAAGTTTTGGTTTTAAAAGTGTTTTTTTTTCTGAACTTTTGCTATAAATTTCAAATATTTCTTATTTTTACTTAAAAGTTATTATATTTTTATTTTGTACTTTATTTTAGTGATATTTTTATAGTTTATATGACTTTTCATATTTTTGATGTGAATTTTTTGGCTGATATTATAGTTATATTAAAAGAAAAATATGTTTTTTCTTCTTTTTTGTGATATCTTATTCTTCGAGTGATTTGAAGTAATAGTCTTTGTGTTTAAATTCATGTGTTATTCAAAATGTTTGGCATTTCTGCTTCAAATGTGAATAAATTTGTTATTTAAGTAATTTCACTCAATTCAAGTTCGCGTTATTTGTCTATCAAATAGTCTTTATTTTGTTTTGTTAGCCATCGAATCGGTTGTTTTCGGTGGGCCTACCTGTGCGGGGCTATGCCATTTCGGGAACAGACACACGGAATACGTGATTCCCATTTAGAAGTCATTTACATTACCTCTTCTGTGTGTTCCCTATCTCTCTGTTCACAAAAACCACTCATTTCTGTTGACTTTTCATTTTCATATCTCTTTCTATTTAATAGTATATATGAAATGTTTGAGAAAATAATTTATTTCTGTTTTTTGAATTTTTTTTAGTTTTTTTATTTTTAGTTTTTATAGAATTTTTTTATCTTTATTATACCTTTTTATGGAAGACTAGAAAAATGTTAGAAATAAACCTTAAGTAATATTTAACAAGCTTGAACGTTTGAAGCAAGCCAGAAATGCATCGAAATGTATATTTTATTTGATATGCTAGCGTAATATCTAGTTGAAAAATCTGTATTTCAGCTAGCTAGGGCGAAGTGATTTTTTTTGTTGAGTGGGTGACTTTATTTTGCATATCATATCACTAGTCAATTATAATTTGTCAAAATTTTTATTTTTATTTCGCGTTTTTATTTGAACTTGATGACTTGAGAGCTTCAAAACATTCGGTTTCATTGAACCAGGGCACGCTGTGTGCAAGCTCGAATTTTCTAACTGGATTTCTTGGCTTATCTAAATTATTAAAACATTAAAATCATAAAAAATAATTTATATTTGACATTAAATTCAAAGCTAGAAATGATATATGCGTTTGATTTTTGCTTTATATATAGAGAATATTCAACTCTATGTCTGAATAAATATATATATAGTTTTGTTTTGCATTTAAGTTATCGTTTAATTATTTGATTTGATTTACTGGGAATAAAATGTGGGATTATTTTACGATTTTTTTCTAATCATGTTTGTATTTTATTTTTATTGCATTGCATAGTAAATAACTTTGTAGTCAAGTTTTTACAATGAAACATTTATCTTCCGTTGGAAACGCAGATATTTTTTTGATTATTTAATTCAATTCATTTAATTCAAAAAACACTTGTTTTTACATATTTTTAAAACGGATTTATATTTCTATATGATTTGACTGTTTTATATATATTGTATTACAGTTTTCATTGAATTTTCTGTAATATATAACATATGAATAAAATATTGAAAATTTCAATTCTAATGAAAAAATTATATATTTTTGAATTTGCAGACAAAACAGTGTCTCCAATGAAATCGATGGAACAAACAAACGAAAACTCGACAACAATTCCGATAACTGTATCCACAGATACTTCGTTATGGACGGACCAGTTGTCTTCACAATCGTAAGTGTCGTCTAATGTCAATGTCATTCGACTAAACAAACATTGATTTATCCAATTCTAAGTTTATGTAAATGTTTGTTATATTCTGTAATTTTTGCAGTTATTTATGACTAGAGTTTGTTGTTTCAGAACAATTATCTGTATATTAGGATAATTTGTGATTAGATTTTGTTTTTCTTCTCCTATTCTTCTGTTTGGAAATGGATTAGTGTTTTAGTTATCTTAAGATTTTTTTGTTGTGTACAGAATATTATATGAGTTTTAAGTGATTTGCATTGGATTTTTGGATTTTATATAGATTTTTGTTTTTACTCTCATCCGTGCAATCATTGCGGATATGATTTGACTTTTTCTGATGTTATCTATTGATATGAATAGTTTTTTTTTCGAAACAATCTGTTAATACAATATATTTTATTTTTTTTATTTTTCTAATGAGTTGGGCTGTACTCGAAGTGAAAGCGAATTTTTATTATCCAATATATTCATAGCGAAAGTCTTAGTGTTTTTTGTTTTCGAAACTAAATAATTATTTATTCATATTTTTCAATGCATTCCCGAAACAAAATATCGTTAATTATTTTCAATTCTTCTGTAAATCCATTAATTATTTGTAATTTTTTCTCTAAATATTATAAATGATGTTATGTTTTGGTGTTTCGTAAAAATTAATTTTCAATTACTGTTAGGAATTTTTTTTACTTTGTTTTTCAATATTCATGTGTTTTGCCGTAACTTTACTTTTAACTGAATTTTATGATATTTACTGTAATTTTAGAGTTTATTAACTTTTTTTTTGTTTAGAATTTTAATTTTTTTTTCTGATATATGTCCGAAACGGATAAACCGATGTATTAGTTGTGAAAAATGTATTTTATTTTATTTTCTAATCTACTCTACAGTCCTATTAATTTCAGAAAATCTTTAAAATCAGGAAAAAAAGTTCATTATTTTGCAAATTATTTTAAGTGAAAAAAGCCGACAATTTAAGAGCAAAAATGTTAGAAAAACTTAGTGAAAAACTTTTTCAAATATCAAATTCGTCTAATCTTTTCGGTGAAAAGATTTGTTAGTTTTTACTTCAAATATGAGAAATATATACCAATAAAAAAAGAGAAGAAATACTTATTTCTAATACAGATTTCTCATTAATTATCTCAATTAGCGATTAAAAGCCATATATTTATTACACTCTTTCTCTCAAAAGTAGGAAAAAAATTTCAGAAAAAATTAAATCATTTCCTAAACTAAGAGAAGAAAAAGAAAATCTCGAAAAACGAGAAAAAAAACGAATTAAACGAATTAGAAAAAAATCCAATCAAATCAAATTAAATCAAATTAATTGGAAAACTTAATAAATAATTTTAAAAAAAAACTCCACTTGATCCTATAGGGCGTACAGAGTCAAGAAAGACATTTGTTTCTATTTAATGACCTAATGCTGATCGCGAAATCCAGGTATGAATTGAATTGATTATTACTGACAAATAGCGAAATTGTTTTTCAATTGAATGGCGAATATAAAACTGAAATTTATTTAAAGCGATTAAATGCGTTCACAAATAAAATGAGAAAAACTCGAATCAATCGTCTCCTCAAAGACATTCAAATCAATGGTTAGGGCTATAGCGTAGGCATTGATCTCATAATTTATATCTAATGCTTAATTGCACTGATTTTTCGTAGCAAAAAATTCTTCTTATCTATAATTCTAGTGATTTATAGCTGAGGAGCAATATCTACTTATTAATCCAGGGATGACCAAGAAGGTAGAGTTTAAGCTAGGGTATATTTTAAGTTGTGCGATAAACAAGTAACATTAAAATGCGCAAAAATAATCTAGAACAATATTTTTGATTCTGCATAATTTTATAAATTTTTAGACTATTAGCTTTATTTTATATATTTTTTTCTAATTAAATTAACTTGATCATCCCAGGTATTTTTATTGCTTAGCGTTTTAATTCTTAAATCGCTTTTAAATTAAATAAATTTCTTTTTTCTTAATTTGATATTTAATTTTCGGAATTTGATATAAAATATTTTTTGTGAATCAAAACCTCTAATCTCGGAATTGATCCGATGGTTAGGTCTTCGGGCAATTATAAGCTGAAAGAGAAGGTACGGGTGAGTGAGATGTGGCTCTCGAAGAGTTCACTCGAAGACGTGTGCGAACCGACCAAATCGCCGATGACTTCATTCGTAATCGGATGGCCGACCAATAATGTTGTCGCCACATTCAGGTTAGTTTCTTGCTAAATCAAATTCATCTTTTTACTTTTGCTTTTATTCTATGCTTTTGTTGTTGGTTTGAAAGTTATTTTTTAAATAAATTTTTTTGATTTTTTTATTGTGTGTCTGAATGCGATAATTGCATTGAATTTAGTTTTATTTGATTTTATTTATTATTTTTATTATTATTTGCTTTTGTTTTTATTAAATGATTTTTTTTCGAACTTGAATTTTCTTGAACTGTTCCTTTTTAGCCCTGGATGTTTGCTTTTTATATTGTGTATAATTTACATCTTTTTTCAAGTTTTGCGGTTTTTTTTCAAGAATTTCTATTCTCTCGTTAAAACTGATTGACTTTTTTGATTAAAAAGAATAATTCATTTTTTGTTTGTCTTATCTCGAAGTTATCGAAAAAATGTTTTTTGTTTTATTTCACATTTCAAGTGCAGACAAATATTTTCATAACATTTCCACTAATCTCATGAAAAGCGAAAAATAATTAAAAACTTTTTCTTTCCTTCAAAATACGAACTGAAAAGAAAGGAATCGGAAAAGTCTTAAAACAAGAATTGAATTGATTTCGAAATACACTTTCGAATTGTGTGTTAATGAATAAATTGGTTATAAATTTCTTTTCTATTGAAATGCACTTTACGGTCGAATTAGCGAATAAATGACTAAATTATAATAAAATTACATTTATATTCAAATTGGTTCGGAATTGTTATTAATAAACAATATTATAAAAGCAATTATAGTCTATCGGAATCGACGGCGTGTTTGCACTTTAGACCCGTCACTCAATACCAGTCATAACCATTCAATAGCATTGAATAGCATTGGAAATGTGAGACATCGCGTCTCTCCATCACTGGAACTGATTGCGAATTACAGTTCCAGTGAATAACTCAGTCGAAAGTCACCAGTTTCTCAAAACCAGTGCCAATACGCCAGAGCCAAGCATATTGTATATTATAATTAGGGTTTTTAATTTACCGTAAAATATAAATCAGCGTAAATTTACGCGTAATTTTACGTAAAGTTACGTAAATTTAC